>LKNJ01001293.1:62258-190759 GCA_002120245.1 Maccullochella peelii | reverse complement strand
AAAAAAAAAAAAAAAAAAAGGAACTTCCATGACAACTAAGCAAATTTGATCCAATGAGAAAGATCAACGATCAAAAGCCAGGTAACAGCTACTAAATGGACTTTAGGTGATTTCTTTGTCAACTACTGTTTGGACCTGTTTCATATTGAAATAAAGTCACTGAAATGCTGTTGAAACAATGGTTACATGTAAGTCTAGCTGTCTAAATAACCATTAACTTTTAGCCCAGTTTTAACCTACATTTCTTGAGTTTTTTGACCTGCAAATCACCAAATCAATTCTTACTACTCTTTTTCATTTTGTTATGAGAAATGGATGAATGTTAATGGTAAGTTATTGTACATACACAGTCCCAACTCAGTCCTGTGTGTCACTGCTGCTGTGTGTTGCAGACAGGCCGTGTGGATAAGAACTACCCGCTGGTGATTGGCCACTCTGGACCTGTCCTCGATATTGACTGGTGCCCTCATGACGACAACATCCTGGCCAGCTGCTCGGAGGACTGTACTGCGATGGTAATGACAGTGTGTGTGTGTGTGTGTGTGTGTGTGTAGAAGAAAACTTCAAATGCAAATGCTTGTTGTTCGGTGACTGAGATAACAGTCATGGAGGTCGTCACGGCCTGAGTTTGTCATGTCTGCCTGCTCGGTAAATGAGTGAAGTGAATCAGTCAAGGCACCAGTGTGTCTACCTGTCTGACTGTCTACCTGTCTGACTGTCTACCTGTCTGACTTTCCACCCACCTGTTCCGCCTCCTCTATATCTCTTCATCAGTCTGCTCGTCAAATTTTGTTCTTGACAAGCTCTGTTCAACCAACCTCGTCATTGTAACGCAGCTGTTAATACTGCTGCTGCAACCTGTCCCTGTTTGTGTGTGTGTGTGAGTGTGTGTGTGTATAAAAGTCAGGTAGAGGATAAAAGCAGTAATAATTTGTCAGTGTGTGTGGGAATTTTTGGCACAGTGGGATGTGTTATGTTCTGCTCTACCTGCTGTTAATTACCTCACACCTAAAGGAAATAATCTGTTAAAATCATGACACCTGACAAACCGTGTCATGATATCCACAGTGCCTTTAACATGGACAGCACATAATTACAAGTTAGGTCTGACAGTGAAGTTTTCAATATATGTAATTTAAATATGGGAAATGGGGAAAAAGTGTATATATAAAGGGTATAGGTAGGGGGTTGTAAATGCACTTTATAGTTCCATTTTAAACATATAATAATGTTAATATTGAGTTTTGGACTGAAGACAGACAGCAGAAGCTCTAGTAGTTCTTTCAAACCTGGATGTGATACACTGCAGGTTTTTGTTGCCCTGAAGCTCATGACTGAGTTCAGTCAGCAGAGGTCACTGTGATGACTGCAGGAGATTAATAGAAATAGTTAAACTTCATCTTATAGGACACCTGTGATTTATATATTTGTGTCAGAATATGTTATTATTATTGCTATGTATTATTATTCATGCAAATAACTCATACTATAATTTGTGACTCTGAATGACAAGTTAACTGTGAAATCCCCTTATGGCATCTAGGATTTATAATCCCTCTTTAATTCTCAGTTTTTATACATTATTTTCTCACATCCTGCCATTCTAAACATACTTCATTTTACTCCATAATGTTTAACAGTAAATTATATTATTAGAGAAATTGTCAGTAGAAAATGTTTTAATGACAAGGATGAGTTACGACATGAACACAAGCTCTCCAAAAGCAGGAAATAAGAACCAGGTTTAGTGTCTGGGATGTAACTGAGTAATGAGCTGCTCCACTGACATAATAAGAACACATGCAACTGGGTCATTTTTTTGGTGATCTAGATTAGGGCTGCGACTAACAATTATTTTTTATTATTGCTTCATTTTCTGATTATTTTCCCAATTAATAGATTAGTTTTAAACAACTACAACTTCTTTGGTCTATAAAATGTCCAAAAATGACAATAAAATCTTCAAATGTCTTGTTTTGTCTGATCAACGGTCCAAAAAAAGTTTGCAATAATATAAAACAGAGAAAAACTGAAAATCCTTACATTGCAGGAGCGGGAACAAGCTAATTTGGGGCTTTTTTGCTTTAAAAATGACTCTTTTTTTTAAAGCTCTTTTTTTTTTGCTGTCGATAGACTAATCAATTAATCAACTACTACATCAATGTTTCAGCTCTGATCTAGACATCTTTTCTTCTTTTGTAATGGTAGCACACTTGGAAATAAAGCTGCACTTGGTGGAAAATATAGTTTCTTATTAGTTACTCTATTACTCAATATTAAAATCGTATGTTCCAGTCACTGTAATCAATAGAGACCAGGAAATCTCAACCCTTTTGATAATAATCAATGATCTGATAATATATTCTGTTATTCTGGTTCAAAAAGATAATATGCTCCTTAAATCACATTACATTGTTTGTGTGTGTGTGTGTGTGTGTGTGTGTGTGTGCGCACACAAATGTGCAGTATGTCAGCATGTGTCAGTGTCAATTTTTTTGTTTGTATTGTGACAACATGCTTGTTGACTCAGCACAGTTGTCACTGCGGACAGATTTGCCCGCACTTGTTCACAACGACATCGCAGGAATCTGTGTGCGATCGAATTATTGAATCGCTGCTTCTCCTATGGCGACAGCTGCTGGGATGCTGTTTGACTTCTGTGTGTTTGCCTTTGTGTGTGTGTGTGTGTGTGTGTGTGTGTGTGTGTGTGTGTGTGTGTGTGTGTGTGAGAGTGTGGAGCAACAGGGACAGAGCTGTGTACGTCTTCTTGAGCATATGTGGATCAACTAGTCACCTACTAAAAGGCCACATTTCAACAAGCCGCTAAAAATTGTATTTGAATGTAAAACACTTGACACGTTAATTGTTCACATCAAATTAAAAGAAGTTGTAAATTTAATTTATAATAAATCTTTTTAGAGGCGTACAAAACAAAACAAAAGGGCAGTCCTACTCGTCACCAGGAGGATTAAATTAGTTAAATTGATTATATTTTAAGAATGCTACCAATTTACAGTAATTTCCTGCTCTGACTTTCCTTCATCCCTCTTCTCCAGGTGTGGCAGATCCCAGATCACTCACTGACCCGCCCCCTCTCCGATCCCGTTGTGGTCCTGGAGGGACACTCCAAACGTGTCGGCATTGTCAGCTGGCACCCCACTGCACGCAACATACTGCTCACTGCAGGTAGGACACACACACATACTAGTTTCCTTCAAAGTCTTACAATCTTTTGATTTTATGTAACAGTAGTGAGTGTGAGTAAAAGAACCGCAACATTCAGATGTCCATCTTTTGCTCTGACCCCAGGCAGTGATAACCTGATTATAGTCTGGAACGTGGGGACAGGCGAGCCCATCATCTCCATGGACGACCACCCAGACCTCATCTACAGCATCAGCTGGAACCGAAACGGCAGCTTGTTTTGCACCACCTGTAAGGACCGACGTCTGCGTGTCTGCGACCCCCGCAAGAGGGAGGTGGTTGCGGTGAGTGAGTAGAAAATACTAATAAATATATGCTTCACAGTATACTTCATTCTAATACAATAACACCACTATCTGACCTCTTTAACAACATTTTAGTTGTTAAGTATGTTAAAGGCTGGGAGAATAAATTGCAAGAATTTCTTTCTGCCGATACTGAAAAGGACCCATTTAAGTAATAGTTTGACATTTTGGGAAATATAATATATCTGTCAATTAAATAAACTGCTATAGCCAGCAGCCAGTTAGCTTAGCTTAGCACAAAGACTGGAAACTGGAGTTGATCTAAAGCACAAACTTAAACAAATCAGCAGAATAATGTACTAATAGGTGAAGATATGTTTGCTTTTTCAACAAGAAGTATAGTTCAGTAGAAGCACAGGACACAGTGAGACAAAATCATTTCACAACTGTATTTATTTTCCCTGTAAACCTAACCAAAGAAATCTATGCTGTCAGCTGAAGTGAAATGAGTCTCTAAACACCTAAAGGTTAAAAAGATGGACAAGAAACTATCTCTTGTTGTAATGTTGGTCCCTCTGCTGACCAACAGGAACGTCTGGCTCCACATGAAGGGATCCGGCCAATGAGAGCCATCTTCACCAGAGACGGAAACATCTTCACCACAGGATTCACCAGGATGAGCCAGAGAGAGCTCGGACTCTGGGACCCGGTAGCGAACAACTGAAATATCACTTGCCGTTCATGCATATCAAAATGTGCAGGAATATACAGGCACATATATGCATGTACACAACAAATTGTAGGCTTTCTTCATCATTTTTACTCTCCACAGACAAACTTTGAAGAGCCTATTGCACTGTTGGAGTTGGACACAAGCAATGGAGTGTTGTTACCATATTATGATGCAGACGCAAACATGGTCTACCTCTGTGGAAAGGTACAAAGACATTGGTTTATTGATTCAAATCATGTTTGTAAATGTACTGTATAATATGTACATAAATATAATGGCATATATGCAGATCCATTGTATTGTCATGTGTCTTTTTGACTTATTTTATATGTGTGTTTTCTGTGTATTTGTGTGTGTGTGTGTGTGTGTGTGTGTGTGTGTGTGTGTGTGTGTGTGTGTGTGTGTGTGTGTAGGGGGACAGCAGTATCCGTTACTTTGAGATCACAGATGAGCCGCCATACGTCCACTACCTCAACACCTTCAGCAGTAAGGAGCCCCAGAGAGGGATGGGCTTCATGCCTAAGAGAGGTGTGGATGTCAGCAAATGTGAGATTGCTAGGTAAGATACTGATCATGCAAGAAATTACCATAGATTACAGCTTTACTGCATTGTTTGATGGGATGTAAAGGCTACAGATGTTGCTTGAAGGTGGCTATGAAGCTGAAATCCAGCTTTGGGACTGATTCAATAACATCATGAGATGTTGCGTGCAACAAGCTTGATGGTGATACCTGTGTTTTTCAGATTACTAGGTTTAATTCTGACCGTTAGCTACTTTCACTACTTGCCTGCATTTATGTCACAAATGTCCATGAGATCACAGAGTGCACGAGATCATCTTATACTTACAAACATAAAGTATAAACTGATACACTGATGGAGTGTCTTTTCTCTGCTCTGTCTCATCTCTTCACTTGTCCTCTTAGGTTATTCAAGCTCCTTGACAAGAAGTGTGAGCCCATCACAATGACAGTGCCCAGAAAAGTAAGTCCAACTCACCCACTGATCATACTCTGCAAGCTTTTCACTTTCACAGTGGTGGAAGGTAACTAAGTACATTTACTGAAATGCTGTAGTTAAGTACAATTTTGAGATATTTTTACTTTTTACATTTTTTTTCCGAAGCTATAGTTACTAGTTACTTTACGAATGAATATTTTTCAAACAACAAACATGGTTTATAAATTATGAATCATTGTTAAAGATTAAACTATCAAAAAGTAACTCATATCTCATGTTAATGCATCAATAATAATCAGCAAATGATATAATGTCACACTGACAGGAACCATTCTGCATAATGAGTACTTTTACTTTTGATGCTTTGTTGCTAATACTTCTTCTGTACTGTAAGTAGTATTTTGAATACAAGACTTATACTTGTAATAGAGCATTTTTATAGTGTGGTATTTCTACTTTTAAGTAAAGGATCTGAATACTTCTTATAGTTGATTTCCATTACCACCTCACAATCTGCTCTTTAAGTCTTATTTATTTTCCTCTGGATTTTTTGGTTTTGTTTGGTACTCTTTACCTCTCTGCTCCTTTCATCTTCTTCCTCTCCTCCTCTTAGAAAGACAGACCGAGAGACAGACAGAAAGAAAGACATTTTATTAACGGTGCAAAAAGCAACCACTGTACAATACATTCCAAAACAAAACCACGCCTGTCTCTTTTTTTTCACCATGCCACCTCTCTTGCACAGTCGGACCTCTTCCAGGATGACCTGTACCCGGACACAGCAGGGCCTGACCCCGCCATGGAGCCTGAAGAGTGGCTGGAGGGCCGCGATGAAGATCCAATTCTGGTGTCCATGAGGGAGGGCTATGTGCCGCCTAAGAGCCGAGAGCTCAAAGTGGCAAAGAAGAACGTGCTGGACTCCAGACCCACCACACGACGCAGCATGTCCACTTTGGACACCAACAGTCTGCCGGTAAGTTGTGGCATGCATTATATTACCTGTCACAGGTTTGTTATACTACATTACATATATACAGTAGCATCATTTTACTCTTTTAGTCTAGTTTTATGTTGCACATTTTCATTAAAAAAAAAAGTTTAGTTTTGCAGCTCATAATCTGAATGCAGCGTTATTCCAAAGAACATCTGCCTCTCAGTTTAACACGTTTCTGTTTATCTCTCCTCTGTTTGTACCTGCCCACAACTTTTTTCCAAAGCTCCCTTCTTTGTTTTGGTTTATTTTTCCTAGTTGTTCACTGTCCTTGACCTATTTTTCCTCTTTCCATTTTTCTTTATCCTTAATTTTCCCCTCCCTGTCACTGTCTTTTTTCCTTTCTTCTTCCATTTCCTTTTCTTCCTTCTCTCCACTCTCCTCCCCTCTTTTCCTGTCCAGCCTCAGTTGCTTGAGAGGTTGTTGGAGGAGATTCAGAATCTGAAGGCCACAGTTTTGTCTCAGGAGAAGAGAATCTGTGACTTGGAGAATAAGCTTTCCCAGTACACCAATGGCACTGACTGATGTGCATGAAACACACCTTCTGAAGAACTGGTCTGAATGTCAGAATCACTATTCTGATCACTAATCACTATTATTAAAGAAACACATTTCCCTTGCATTGACAAGGAACCACTCTCCTTAATACTCTAGCAGTGTTGCCCCTTTTAAAGGTATCATTGTGGAAGAATATAAATGTGGACAATGTAAATGCAAATTGATGGTCCAACAAATTTGAACAAATATCATCCATAACCAGTGTAATTGTTTCGTGGTTGATTCTACATAATCCACATTCCAGTTTTAACATAATGTACCTTTAATGCGACAGCGAAATATCTGAATATATTCACAACTTTTACAGTGATTTGTAAAGAATGAGAAGGGTGCAAAAGAGGTGGGAGAGGACTGTAGGTTAGAGGGACATATGCAAGTTGGGCTAAAGGTCTGAAGAAAGTCAACACTGTTAACACTTTTTTTTAAAATAACCCTGTGAAAAAAAGGAAAAGTATACAAAAAGTAGCTAAAATCAAATGCCAGAAAAATACTTTCTGCCTGGAATGCAATTTTTTGGTTTTGGTAAATTGCATCTACAAACTCCCCAAAATACATAGTAATAAACATACTTGCACCACCACTAAACACACACACACACACACACACACACACACACACACACACATCACCAAAGATACACACCAAGCAAGCACACATCTCATCACATGTATCTGCCTCGCCCTCCATATTAGGTGATCACTGACCAGTTATTTAAATAAATAAGTCTCAAAATGTAAATAGTGATAAAGAAAACAGGAGAAAATTTGTTGAACTTGTAGCAAAATGTGAAAAGCAAAGCATTTTGTGTTCTGTAAAGGATTATACATTAGACACATTATGACAACAATAAAAACAGTGTTTTTTAAAAATGTTTGCCTCTCCGTCTGTTGTTACAAGTTCATTTCTTGATGATAAATGATCACATGCCGTCTAGGTGCCTTCGCATGTGAGAGGCTACACAGTGGCCAGCTGGTCTTTAACTATCCCAATCTGTTTACGCAGGATTTCTCTTTTCAATTATAGGACTTCGGTTGGCTCACAGAAAGAAATACATTCGTTGAACAGAAGGCAGAGCACAAAAGGCATCTTTCAGAGGACAAAATACCTTTTACAGCAGTAATAAGCCTAAGCAACCAGTGATACATGCACTGGTTGCCAGTGGTCAGGCTGGTGTTAAGGGTCCTGTTGCCCTGTCTGAGGCTAACACAGTCCACATCTGTCCTTTCAGCCCCATCAGTCACCCGGACAGACAGCCCCCACATTGACAAGCTGCAGTTTTCACAGCACTTGGACTGCAAGCTGAGCAGCTGACACACCGGCTGAGTGAAAACGGTCACCTATGAGGAAAACAAAAAGAGGATTAAAGTCAGCTAGTTTTACATCAGTGTGTTAACCAACAAACATGAAGGTAAAAGAATTTAGAGAGACCAAAGGTATTAGTTGACACCATTCTCATTTACTATCGTCCAGGTTGTTTTTTAGTTTGTCTGTGTTTTGCTGAGATTCACCTTCAAACAAAAAACAATTCTAAGCACACTGGTAAGAAAAAAATAATATACTGATAATGAGATGCGGTGCATTTAATATTTTTAAATGTCAAAACATTTTTCATATTATTTAAGAATATGTTATGCTGTGTTAAATAAAGCAATCATGCAAATTATGCAAATTATATAAAAATCTGCAGAAAATGTAGTGTAGGGGACAGTCAAGGGTGCCAATGTTCTACATGTATATTGTGATGACTCGTGTCATGACCTACTGATGCTAAAACAATACACATAAAGCCTAACTGTAGTGTCTATAAAGAGGAAAGATTTCATTTAAAAAAGCAGTGTTACCTGCGGGGCTGAGAGTGAAAATGACGGAGTGTCCAGTGATTACTGTTTCATCAACTATAAAAGTGAAATTATCTGTCTGTCCTGGGCTCCTGGCTGCCTGCAGAAGGGTCACCGAGGAGATTACATTAAACAGATGACACAGCTGAAATCTTTGAATTGACAAAACTAACTAGTACTGAGATCTTTGTGATATTAACAGAGATGAGCTGCAGGACTCTGTTATGACGCTGGAGGCAACAAGGAGCTCACCCTTTGCGACTTCAATAGCCTGACCTCCTGAAGCCTGAGCCAGGTCTCTGTACAGCTGGGCATCTGACGCCGTTATCCTACTGAGTTTCTTGCTGGTTGTCGTCACGCCGTCTCTTACGATTGATGGCTGTTGAGCCACTAATCATGAAGTTCACCTGGAAAGAAAAAAGGGGAATGAAAACTAGGTTAACCAAATCAGAAAGGCCCATAGTACACACTAATGTGAGAAAAAAGTACAAAAAAATCGATTGTGACAAAGAAAAAATGCTATCATCTGTTCCTGGTTCTTCACTTCAAAATGATAATGTTTTATAATGTCCATCCTATCTACCTAACACTCACATGTTAAAAGGTGAAACCAGACAATTTTGATATTTTGTCTTAAAGAATATTGAACATGACTAGAAAAACTGCATTTCCTGCAGAAAATGCATGGGAATGCTGAAATTTATTTGCAAAACACTACAGAAAATGCAGATATATGAAAAAGTACGTTAAAGGCTGAAGGAGAAGTATTAGAAGTAGTAGAAACAGGCTGAAGTATTAGTAGAAGTAGTAGAAACAGGCTGAAGTAGTAGTAAAAGTAGTAAAAACAGGCTGAAGTAGTAGTAGTAGTAAAGATAGAAAAACCAGTTTGTCTGCGTGTATTACTGTCTATGTGTTTGTGTTTGTATGTGTAGTGTATTACTGTGTGTGTGTGTGTGTGTGTCTGTGTGAGTGAGAGAGAGAGAGAAAGACAGAGGTAGGTTTGAATTTATTAAAGGTTAAAAAGCACAGAGGTCACAATACTGCCAAAAATAGCTCTACATATATCCACCAATCAGAACAGAGGAACAAACTGATGGAGGTTTAATCAGTTTATCAACATCAGCTGTGTGTGTAAAAACATAGAGAAGAAGAATGAATTGCAAAGCTTTGCTGAAAATNAGGCTGAAGCAGAAGTAGAAGTAGCAGAAAAAGGCAGAAGTAGTAAATATCCCCACAAAGATAGAAAAACCAGTTTGTCTGTGTGTATTACTGTCTATGTGTTTGTGTTTGTATGTGTAGTGTATTACTGTGTGTGTGTGAGAAAGAGAGAGAAAGACAGAGGTAGGTTTGAATTTATTAACAGTTAAAAAGCACAGAGGTTACAACTGCCAAAAGTAGCGCTACATCAATCCACCAATCAGAACAGAGAAACAAATTGATGGAGGTTTAATCAGTTTATCAGCATCAGCTGTGCATGTAAAAACATAGAGAAGAAGAATGAATTGCAAAGCTTTGCTGAAAATGCAGAAATGTGAAATTAATTTCCAGAATTGGGAGTTGAACTGTAAGAGCAGAAATACATTGACACATATATGCATACATGTGTTTCTCATGAATCATATCGGATTCTTCAGCAGAGTGTCCAATCATGGTTTCAGGGATTGAATCAGTTATTTAGTTGTGGTTCCTGAATAACAACCGGTATGGGCTATAAATCATATCTGGGAAATTTAACAAAGTGCAACAGATCTAGTTTAATATGTGACGACATCCCCAATAACTATTGTCTCCGTTTAATTCTACCTCTGTAGGCAGGTTTAGCACGGTGGTAGTACCGCTGACTTTGGTACAGGAGATCAGGGATTCGATTCCCAGTCAGGGCAAGGCCAGGCCTGCTATCACAACTAGAGATTGAAGATGTACAACACAAATGCTGCGGCATTCCTCTGCTCTGATTGGTGGATTGATATAGAGCTTTTTTTGGCAGTATTGTGACCTCTGTGCTTTTTAACTGTTAATAAATTCAAACCTACCTCTGTCTTTCTTTCTCTCTCTCTCACTCACACAGACACACACGCACACACAAACTGGTTTTTCTATCTTTGTGATTTTCACCTTTGTTTGTTCCTCTGTTCTGATTGGTGGATTGATGTAGAGCTATTCTTGGCAGTTGTGACCTCTGTGCTTTTTAACTGTTAGTTAATTCAAATCTACCTGTGTGTTTCTTTCTTTCTCTCTCTCTCTCTCGCTTTCTCTCTCTCTCACACACACACAAACTGGGTTTTCTATGTTTGTGGGGATTTTTACCTTTGTTTGTTTTTTACCTGTTTGTTTCTTTCTCTCTCTTTCTCACACACACAGTAATACACTGCACATACAAACACAAACACACAGACAGTAATACACACAGACAAACTGGTTTGTCTATCTTTGTGGGGATATTTACTACTTCTGCTTTTTTCTGCTACTAATACTTCTCCTTCAGCCTTTAACGTACTTTTTCACATATCTGCATTTTCAGCAGTGTTTTGCAAATACATTTCAGCTTTCAGCATTCCCACGCATTTTCTGCAGGAAATGCAATTTTTCTAGTTAAGACCATATTTTCCATAAAATCACTGTTACTGCCATGAGGATACTGAGCAGTATCAAGATGAGTAAAAGCTGCCTATCATTAATGATCTGTTTATTAATGCTAATTTTACTAATCACATGTAATGAAGGATGAAATCGTAAAATGTGACACATCACACCTGAGCTATAGTCGCTGTGATCCAAGGTACTCCAACACAAACAAACACATCATTTTCTTTTCCCATTATATCTGAATGACTTTAGCGTGAAACACGTACCCCCCCTCTAACACGACGTGTCATCGAGGGGCAAATTGAAATCATTCAGTCGGGGTGGGTAAGATCCTCCACTCCTTTACACCAGTGTGCTATCAAATTTCATCACGCTTCATAGTTCGAGAGAGAAAATCGTTTTCTATAAATCATATTTGTTCAATACTGAGCTGTCCAATTACCAAAATGAGGTGAATGTATGAGCATGTTTTGCACAAATTCTGCTGCTCTCTTGCCACCTTCAGAAAGACACTGCACATCATTGCAATAAGAAGACTGTTCAGAATCTATACTTGTTTAAAGTAAGACGGGAGAATAATAAGAGAAAAAAGTAACATATTTAATAGAACCAAGTCTGATCTTTGCAGATGGATGAGGTGAAGATTTCAGTTAATGCACTTACTTTACATTATTCAGCCAAGTTATATCTGACTCTAACAGAACACAAGAAAATCCTGACTCTCTTTTTTTTGAGGGACACACACACACAACTTTTTAGGTTTACTGGTTGAACCATTCAGATGTAAAACTACATTAGAGCCTCTCAGAGTTCTGTTTGTATAGTTGATTCAAATCCTTTGGCGTGTGAACAATGATCACACTCCAGGAAAAAACAAAAACTCAACTGATTTTACATAAAATGTTCAAGTACTTCCAATTTTAGTTGTGGTGATAAACTAAAACCAACAATAAAATTTGATTTTGAATGTCACTGATCTGAGAAATATGGCTGTTCTACTCAAGAAACCATGCACTGTACATATTATATCAGCCTGTAATTTCAATACAGCAGTGTCCTTCATTTTCTCTACCTGACATTCTCCTTATTTTTAAGGCTATTTATTGGCCATGACATGAGCCAAGGTGTGCACTAGCAGTGTTAGCACCATCTGCTGTGCAATGATAGCCGCTTCCATTAAATGTTTATGATGGCGCTGCTGGGTTTGTCTAAGAGTGTGAGGTGACAAACACTGTTCTGGCTTAAGTTGACCTTCAGATAAGAAAACTCGTCTCTGCAGGGAATGTGGTATCAGTCAGTCGAGAGAGGCAGAAGTGCAAACAGAAAGGAGAGCAAATTATATATTTTGATATTAGAGGGTTATTGTAGGGATATGCCATTGTTCATGTGTTTTTCTTGATGGAGGGGTTGAGTAGATAAATTGATAGGGTTCATGTGTTTGTGCAAATGAAAATCCTGTCATAAATATTTGAGTTTACTGTGTATGTGCGTACATGTGTCTACACATTAAAGTAGGTTATAGCTAATGCATGTTTGGTCCAAAATATGTGAATGTGTCTGTGCATGTGTGCACTCCTCCTCACTAGTCTGCAGCTCCACTGGGGGTAATAGCAGCAGTTCACATCAGGCTGCTCTTCATTCCCTCTCTGCCCCCGTGTGTGATGTGCGCAGCGTCAGAAATCTACAGACCCATAAATAAAACCATAAAACAGCAGTTTTCCCTCCCGCTGCCATGCTGCACCGCTACAGAATACATACACTTTTCATTTCCCCTCCCTAGGACCTTGGTGAATGGGAGCGAAGGAGAGAGGGAGGAAATGAGAGGGGAAAGAGAGAGTTAGGAGAGCGAAGTGGGCGCAGAAGGGCAGAGAGTGGCAGTGTCATTACGTAAAGGTGTAGCGGAGGAAGAGAGTGAGAGAGAACATGTGTAGAAAGGGATATGAAAGAAAAGCAAGATGGAGAGATAAAGAGAGAATAGATTAATTTCTTTAGACTGAGTCCCTGAAAGAATGAGAGAAAAACACTAGGCGAGAGTACAGACAGAAAAACATAGTCAGGGAAAGAAAGAAAGAGATATGAAAAGAATAGGAGAAGGTCAGGGTGTGTGTTTGCATCTCGAGAAAGAAAAGGAAAAAGAGAGATCTTACAGTAGAGATGTCTGCCTCTGGCAGGGACACTGGGTAAGACCTCACTGAACCAAGTTTGTCAGACACATCTATCTGTTTGACCACGAGATAAAGCACATTTCTTTACCCTCTGAAAACAGTCCTTTCCAGTATTTAGAATGCGTCCTGAATACCAAAATCTCAGGCTGCACGCAATGCAAAAGACTTGGGCTGCAGCGCTTCGTCTCAGCTTCTAAAGCAAAACTTTAAAGGTAGTCCTGTCAACATGCTCTTAGATTTATGGTTTCTGAATTCATATAAAAATGTTTCCCCCTCCCGCTGCTAATAAGGCTGTTGTGTGTTCTTCGAGAGTTTGAACCAGGCATCACATCACACAACCTCACTTAAAACTTCAACACAAGGGAAATCTCTGCTGCTTCAGTCAATGGAGTGTGTGTTAGTAAAGTCTTAGCAAAGCATGTGTTCCTCTTAAAGCAAAGGGGCAAGGGGGAAGGCCATCTATGAAATATTTTCATCACTGCCTTGACAAGTAGGTCAAAGGTCAGGGGAAGTTACAGAAACATGCCCATGAAGCACTAAAGGTGCTCTGAGATACTCATACTGCATATCTAAATCATCAGCATGCTGTATATCTGTATCCTCTCACAGATGACTCTTCATGTTCAGAGTGTAACTAAATATGTGGAACATGTAGTGAAGTCCTTATTAAAACACTATCTCATTTGCATGCCAAGGTGTTTGTGAAGGCTTACATTTCATAAACAGCATGCTCTCATTAACAGTGAGGGCAAGCTTTCTAATCTTGCCCAAAGTTTACTTTTAATTAAGATTTCTCAATTGCTTCGGCTCTCTAAGAGACTGTGCCGCCGAAATCCATCTGTGTTCATGTGTTTGTTTTTTATCAAACTCTGCACCTGCCCGTGTTGGATTTGTGTGCATGCGTGCCTATGCGTCTCATGTTGCACTAGTTTATGTGTTGATGTGTGTGTTCACAGGTGTCGGTGCCTTGAAATGTTGTGTATGTCCCTGTATCTTTGTGCAGCACTGGGAGAATGAGTTAAGGAACCCCATCTGGTGGGTCATTTGAAGGTCCTTTACTGTTCTGATGACATTTTAAACACTGTGTTTGGTATAGCGTGTGTGTGAGAGTAGCTCCATCTGTGTATTAAGTGTAGTATTTGGAGGGGCTGGAGAAAGAGAGACAGGGAGAGTGAGAGGGAAAGAAAATGTATGTGGATACATGAATGTATAAATATTCTATCATGATGTACGTAATTTTAGAGCATGATAGAGATATGATATATGATATCCAAATGAGAAACAGCTTATAGATAAAATTATCAGCTGTGATATGGAGAAACTCAAATATTGTGATATTTAAAACAAATGGCTTGGAAACGCTGATGAAACATGCTGATGAAGATCATGTGATATGATCAAAAGCTCCGGAAAAGCTATTTTGTCAACTGCTTTTTCCAAAGTCAAGAATGAACTTTCAAGCCAACATGGACAATAAGTCCTTAAAGTGCTCAGAAAAAAAAAAAAAGGAAATTTTTCTATGACAACTGAACAAAGTCCATCTGCTGATGAAGATCAAAAGCTCAAGAACAGCTACTAAATGGGCCAAAGCTACTAAAAAGCTACTAACTAATTCATACTGTGATGCAGCCTTGAAGTCATAATCCTTGAGATTTTTGTATCATGTTAAAATTTATTTACTCACGCTATACGCGCGTGAACACAACCCCAATCATATGTTGACACTTCAAGTCTATTTTCCTCCATTTTACGTGTCTACAGTGATTATGTATTGAGTTTTGAACGCTGGACGCGAGTGACCTACACTCAGTACTGTGCCCAAAATGTAAGATGTATCTTAAGATTTAGTATGGTATATCTTCAGTAACAAAATCCCAGACTCAACCAAATTTTATGTCACAATATCAATATTGAATTGAATTACTGTCCTAACTCTAATGTGTATGTGTGAATGTTTCAGTTTGTCCCTGTATGAGTGTCTGGTGCTCATTAGTGCATGGAAGTATGAGCCTGAATATACTGAAGTTATAAGGAACAGGGTTGTTGTGGAGTACTAGCAGCTTATTTGCATATCAAGCTGAATGGAAACCTTACAGAGGAAAGCCTCCTCAGCCTTTCTGTCATCAGTGGGCTGACAGCTATTGTTCACGGTCCACACAAGTTTCTCTCGCTCTTTGTCACATGCATAACAAACACACACACACACACATATATCTCTGTATACCAATACATAAAAGGAAACTAACACGCAGTGAAACACAAACAAGAGTACAATGAAACAAGTGCACATGCACACCCACTAATACAAAACACACGCAAATGAAATACCCACCCACACACACACGCTATGCGGGGAAGAGTCGGTTTGTGGATGACAGCTATTCAAATTTGTTGTTCATTATGATCCACGCTAAGCCGAAAACATCATGACGAAGCAGGTTTTAACACACACAATCACACACACCGTGCCAGAGGCCATAACTCAGACTATGTTGCTGCAGGATGAAGGCTTTTTAATATTAAGCTGTCAGATGGGAGAGGGCTGAGTCACAAAGAAATGACTAAGGAGGTTTTCTGCACGCTAGCACATAACATACACACATACATTTGCACACAAACATATAGGATAGTAGTTCTGTCAATCACAGATGGAAGCCTGTTGTCTCACTGACCTTCATAATCATAATCATCCATAAGGGTTTTTCTTTTTACTTCAAAATGAACACTTTGAGGGATTTCATCTGCTGACAATAGCTCTTGACCCCCATTTACTTCTTAAGGAACATAATAGATGGCAGCCAATGGAAAGCATAATGGGAAATGAGTGTTTTAAAACAAAGCATAAAGCCTGAGGCATGTGTTGGTCATTTAAACTGCGGCTGCCATGGTTTTGACTGAGCTCCCCATTATATTTCAAAACCATTGGAGAGATGTTTCTATGTGGGAGAGTTTAGTGAAGTGTTTGTTTATTCCAAAGTCGCAAAAATTGCCATGAGGGACAATGTAATGTGTCAGCTGTGGCCTCTGACTTCCACTCTGGGAAAAGGCTGAGCTCCAAGTATAGGTCACAATCAAAAATCAAAATTAAGATTAAGTCTCTATAACAGCTGAAAAAGTGCCAAAACAGCTCATACCATTCCAAACTTTATCACCTTTGGGAACATACTGATGGCGTTGGTTGATTTAGCCTAGATATTGCCATATCTTGCACATAGCATTGTAATAAAACATTATTTGGATATAAAATCCCAAATCATCACAAAATAAGAATCATTGTCTTCTGGTGTCAAGCCCTAGGAGACAGCAGTAATACTGATTGGACTGTCAAAGATCATTAGACTGTCATGACTTCACATATGTCTTTTTCACTTTAATCATACACAGGCCGTAAAAGCTATGGAAGATAGAAGTCCTCAAAGACATCGCTGGGAGCCAGAGGCAACAGACTGAATGCGTCGGCCATTTAAAATGAGTACAATGTCTTTGATTTAAAACATTCAGTCATCTACTCAAAGCCAGATAGTCTTTTTCATAACTTCCATTCACAGTGCATGTGTCGGTTTAGCTTGAGCGCCTATGTAAATGGAGGGATTCGATTTTTACAAATCCTTTTAATGACTGCCAAGGAAAGTTTTATCTCCCAAAAGTAGTCGTCTTATCACTAAAGTAAATGCACTGAACAACTCTACAAAAGCAATATCCATAAAAGCAAATGATAGGTGAGAACATTTTAAATTAAGCTAAGACAGGACCTTCTAAACGGTTCTGGCTTTTAAAATACTTGAAAAGTCCAACTCACCGGTAAAAACTGTATGTAAATGTATCAAAATGACACAGCAGGCTAAGTGTTGCAAACCATAAGTACACTATCCAATAGTATAATAAAATGTTCTATTTCCTCAAAATTCACCCCCTCCAAACCATCTTCCTGAATAAATAAAAAGGTACAACAGAGTATATCTTGAATACGTTGTTTTACGACAACTGCCTTCAACACATGCAGGATAAATAATATCCATGAATCCATATTTTGAGGCCTACAAAACCTACACGGGACCCCCTGCCTCTCTGTCATCCACCCACACCTGCTGTCATTCCCTTCCACCCACACCTGCTGTCTTTCCCTTAACTCCAATCACAGCATGACTGCTCAGTTTTTATTCATGTCAAGGGACAATGTTAGCTTAAAACTGTGAATATTATTATACCTTTACACTGTGCATAAACATACAAAATAGTAGATGAATAGAACTAGATTAACTATTAAAATTATGTTTGTATAAAATATATATATATATAGTGGGCTTTAGTGGGTTAAATATATAGCTCCTTACTGGCATGCTTTGAATGAGCACCTCATTGCACTTTATTTTTAATCTGTGTGTATGTGTGTCATTAGTTGTTTGTAGAAGGTAATAGAGGGTCTTTGCTGTGTGCCTATTGCACCTATGGATGCCTGTGTCTGGTCCTCTTGATGCTTCAAGGGAAAAAAGCAATGCAACGATGTGTAGGTGTGTGTTACAGAAAGGAATAATGACCTTGACTTCATGCCACAGTTGTTTTTTATGGTAACTAAACAAGGATGAAAAACGCAGAAAATAATTCTGGTCATTAACATCCCAACTTCAGTACTTAGTGACTCCAATATGCGATATCAGTGTGTGTATGTGGCTTGCCGAGCTGAATGTATCTCCAGCTCTGCAAGATTTAAAGCCAAACACTGCTTAACATTATAATCAATGTAAATAAATCCATAATGATAGTGTGCAGAGCATACCCCTACCTCCAAATAACTGTAGGTATTAATGTGGTTGAACACTCACACGTCCACACACGAGCACTGCGCGTCTGAAGGTTGCTGTGCTAGAGCTGAGCATGTCAGTGGTTTCCAGCGGGTAAGTCCTCTCTGCTGCTTTCAGGGCTGTGGAAACTCAATGGCATCCCTTTATGTTAGATTAATGTTACAGTGGTTATTTGCTGTGGGCGGTCCACTGCCACTCATTTTCTGCAGGGTAGAGCAAGGGCAATGGAATGCACAACAGCAAAGAAAATGAGCAGGGAAAAGTAGAGGTTAGGGCTACTTAATGCAAATAAATTGGCAGGGGTCTTAAAGTGTTACTGCAGGCAACACCAATCAACAATCGGAGCCTGGCCAACAAGAGATTGGTCTGGGTTTATGTGCCCGGGCATGACCAATCAAGAGTGCAAAGAACTCACCCTTATTTTGCATAATCATTGGTATCAGCAACCCAGTTTGAGTCTCTACAGTAAAGGATCTGAGAAAAACAGCCTGAGTCTGAGTCTGCCATTGCTTATGCTACAAATATTCAAGCTTGCAACACATATTGCAGGACTTTGCTATGTATTTTGGAAGTAAATAAGGACCAATATGAGAAAATTATATTTTCTCATATATATTTTTATATTTATTAAATAAACAAAATTATTCTCATCATTGCTGACCCTGCTTCCATTGTCATTTTATCTTCATCCCTTCTTAAACCCCAGATTAAAGCAATGATGTACTGCATTTCCACCTTTGCATATACAACTAACAACATTAAAAACAGCCTGTGGTAGAAAGGAAGTGTAAAAGACCTGAAAAGCGTTACCTTTTAAGAGTTTTCACACTTTGTCTGTTTCAGCCTCTCATGAGAACTAAACAATTGTGTGCACATACACTGCATGATCAAGCCAAAGTCTGATCTCTCTGAAGCAAACCAAAGTCACACAGTGTGTGGTTCATTTTGAGGTCTGAATTGAAACGTATAATGTCTGTAGAAGGTAATAGTTAAGGGCCCCAGTACACTTCAAGTTTTTGCATTTACAGTTATAAATCTCTTCTATGCAGGTGGAATAAGCAAATTAATCTAAAAAACAAAACATCAGGAAAGCTTCCACAGATGGTCTCTGCATTATTTGGTCCAGGAAAGGAACAGATGTAGTGCTTCACATTTAGAATAAGGACAATTTGAACAAACAAAACTAGAGACTTGTGAAAATGTACAAGATTGCATCAGAGCAGCAAGTCAGGAGGCCTAAAAAGAACTTCTTATTCTTTAAAGAATAAGTTTAAAGAGAGCCTATAAATTCCTATTGGTATCCAATAATGGCATAAAACTACTTAGAAGTAGATGGAGAAGAAGAATCTGCCTCCTCTAAGTAAAAAGAATAATTATAGAGGTTTCTGGATTAGCATGAGTATAAGAGTAAGAATATGGAATTTGAGAAAATGTAAATTTATCAAATAAAATTATTGTTTTCTTTATTTAAGTTTAAAAGTTTGAAAGTTGAATTCATAAGACATTACGATGATATACATTTCCAGGACCATCAGTTGCCAAGCCACCAAGCAGGCTGACAGAGACCAGCTACTGTCCTGCTAAAGACTGTGCACGCTCAGTTAACGTTTCCTGCTTGAAAACACATTAGAAAACAACAATCACTTTTTGAGCAGAGAAGCAGCCATCAGTAGAAGAGTGGAGAGCGCCTGACTCCCCACCTCCCGGTTGACATTATTGGATAATGGCTGGAGAGAGCTCCAAACCATAGCAGAGTCGGTGGGGCCAGAAACAGAAACCCTGAAGCATGTCCTACTCTCAGGCAGATGTCACAAGTCGCAAAAAAACTGCTGCCATGGTGAGACCAGGGCAGGAGGAGCAACATCAATTAGAGTAATTGTGTGGTTTGAAGGAAGGTGGCAGTCTGGTTAGGGCAAGATTGCCATATACTGTATATAGCAAGCCATCAACATGACTGAGCAGGCAAAGTAGGGTATCTTTACAGAAATGTGTTTTGTTATCATGTCACACTACCAAGACTTAAAGGTACCCTGTGGAGTTTTCTTGTAAACAAAGTTTCTGTTTACATTTGATGTTTCTCTCCAAAACACATGCTGTGTGTATATGCTGAAAAACTCCACAGGGAACCTTTAAGAGAACATTTGACATTTTGAGAAATATCATTATTTGCTTTCTCAGTACAAAAAACAAAGTTTCCAAACGACATGTTGTGGTATTATCAGAGGCTGTGTGCTGGACTTTTTCTTGGCCAGGCACAGTTACTCCCTTGAGTCTTCACTGGTCATCTGCCAGCCTCACAGAGACAAAGGACTAAGCTGGCCAGGCTAGCCGTCCCCCCCTCCTTTTCCAGTCTTTATGCTAAGCTAAGCTAAGCGGCTGCTGACTGTAGCTTCATATTTACAGATATGAGAGTGGTGTCAATCTCAAACTTATACTCTTCAATCATGAAATATCTCTGAGATTAAAAAAGCAAATTCCATGGTTGTGGGGGGCTGGAAGACAGCTCCTTTATCTACTCTATGGGTTGCAGTAATAACAATAACCACATACTGATCTTTTTGTCACTTCAGAACCCTGCTTTCACCCTGTCATGTCAAAACTAAGCCGTGCTACACCTATGTTAAACCCTGGTCAAGAACACGGTTGCAAATTCAAGTTGGATGGCTTGAATTTACCCATTTAGTCAAACATACAACAAATTTTCACTGATTCTGCTGAAATATGTACAGGATTTACAGAAGTCAAACAGAGACTGGGTAAATAGTAACCACTGAGAGGTTGGGTGAAACAAGAAGAAATAAACTGGACGAAACAGGTTTTTTTGGCCAATGTACTGGTAAGAATCTGCCATAGCAAAGCGTCCAAGAGAAACAAACTGAATCCCTTCCAGCCTGTCTGCTGTACAAACTCTCCTGCAAAAAATAAAAAATAAACAAAAACCTTACCTGTGGTTGAAATCTGATATGAAATAATTGGAACAATAAAAGTGAGCATGGAAGAGGACGATTAGATGAAGGAACCAGGGAACAAAAACTTATTGTACAAAAAGGAAACGCAAAGAATAGATTATTAGAAATTGACTACATTACAGCCGAGTTTGTATGTGTCTCTGTGTGTGTTTGCGTGCATGTGCATACAAGTTCCTGCTAAAAGCTCCAACACACTTTGCAAGTTTCCATAATCCTCAATTTCCTGCTGTGTGTCAGCATCCTCAAACATCAAATGAACGAGACGCCTGCCACGTCTCTTTCTCTCCCTCTCATATGTCATCACGTGACACCCTTTTTTCACCCTGCTCTGACTTCTTTTCCAAAATCCTTCTTTCTCTCCTTGCTTTTCTTTTTTTCCTGACTCGGTCACTCCCTCCCTGTCAACCTCTCCCTTTGTCTCTCCAACGCTCCCTCTTCGCGTTTCACCTCACCCAACCATTCTGCACGTTGCACGTGTATGAACAAATTAGGCGGGGTCATTGTCCTTGATCACATGACCAACCACTTTGCTCTGGTCATTGCATTTGAGCCTTTATTGGGAGTATCAGAATTTGATTCGGCACCTAGCAAGTTGGCTTGTAACTTAAGGAGTACTACCTGCCACATTCATTTTTACAGGCTGGTGATAACTTCAATCACCATATGTATATATGCAGTGAATATACATACAATAAATTCTCAAATAGTTATGATTTATTTACCTCAAACTGCAGACAAAACTAGCCCTTTATTTGATATCATCCCCTATCCTGGTAGGCTTTTAATATGAAACATTTGCAGGAAGTGTTGAGTTTCATTGACAAGAGCTGAACACAGAAGGAAAGAAAGTCAAAATAGAAGCAATAGGGAGAATAGTAATGAGAACATTTCTATTTTAAAAAAGGAGAGAAAATCAGAGCAGCAGAGTGGTGAGTATAACATGACTATGTTGTTGTTGTGATTGGAATTTGTGCTGTAAAATGTACATCATGCTGAGTTTATTAGGTTTTGTTTGATAATTTGAGAACCTGCTTTTATTTGGGAATTTACACCATATAAGTGTTCACCATGTTGAAAGATAGTAAGATATGTTCAACCTCAGAGCTTTTCCTGATTAAAGATGTTTATATCCAGAAAATATTCTGAAGAACTGATCTGTATAATTAACTAAATCTATATTACCTTATTATCTTTGCCCACTTCATTTTCCTCATGCTCTGAATGCAAATAATATAGACACCTCCTTAGAGGAAATGCTATGAACACACAGGAGACAAAGAGGCTGCATGCACTTTTTCCAAGCTTGTGTTTTCATGTGTGTGTTTCTGTCTTCTCTGTTTACATACTGTGTCGTTCCCTGGCTAAATGACAAAAACGCAGATATTCTGGAGACAATCCTGTCTACTTACATCATATAAAACTGGAAGGGTGGGGTGTATAATGGTGTGACATATTAACATGAATTTTAAAAATCTTTCATGGGAAATGATATCATTAAGGAATATTTACCTGAGCTACACTGTCAACCCATCTTACAGTACACACATATGCATGAATACAAGTTCAGTCATGTATGGACACGTAGACACAATGTAATAGCACGGCAATATATGTGCACACACACAATGACAGTATTTACTGACTGGTTCTTAGGGGGATTTTAGAACTGGTGATTGAAAATTAAACATACAGAAGGTGATAAAAAGCTCAGCTGTCACAGTATCGACTAAGGAGAGGGAAGAGATAGCAAGGGTGGGAGAGGGAGACAGAGACAGGATGAGAGCAAATTGGAAGGTAAAGGGGGAGAACAAAAAAGGAAAAAGAAAATGACAGTAGGGAAGGAGAGACAGTGTGAATTACTACAGCTTATCATGTGAGTGAGAGCATTGTTACTCATGCCAGATTCACACCAACGTAGTCCATTAATCTCTCCAGCCAGCGCCTTTATCACCACATTACATTCATTGCACCATACACAACATACGCTGCCCTCCTGTATGGCTATTAGCACACAGCAGTCACTTCATTATAAAATTGTGCACTCCCTTTATACATTGTTACCTTTACTACACTGCAGTCACTTCATTATTTAGTAGTACACTCCCCTCCTTTAGTATCATTACCGCAGTGCAGTCCTTTCATTAGACAGCAGTCTCAACAAAGACTCTCTTGAGCCAGGCCATCCAGAGGCTTTCTCCACTGCCTCGGTGATGTTGCAGATCGCCCTTCCTCCTCTCTTTTTTTCTCCCTCACTGCCCAACAGGCTGGAAGGCTCAGAAGAGTTTGCTATGCAAAGCCCGTGTGCATTCAACCTCTAATGTGGTGCTAGGTGATATGACTAAAAATCAGTATCACAACAGTTTCATATATTTACGAGTTCAAAATTGTGATTTTTTTAAAAGTACAATTGTAGCTCCCAGGCAGCTACAGTACAAGTCTGCACCAAAAATCTGCTAAAAGAATCATGTTTTAAGTATGCTCAATCATTAAGGCATTAGCGCTTATCTGTTGCACGCCCCTTTGTTTTTAAGGTATAGAATTAACATGAAAAGAGGCATAAAATGAAAGTGAAGTGTAGTCAGGGTGTTGTAGTGTTTTATAGGGACAACCCTGGAAAGCATCAAGAGAAACTTATGAGACACACCAACATGACCAAAAGTAGGTTAGTTAATAACTCCTAATGTCAGTTTCTACTGTACGCTACTGACATGAACCTTGCTCTCTAGCTTCCACGTCAACATCCACTAATAATCACTTACTTTTCTTTCTAATGCCTGATTCAAGTATATGTCAATTTGTTAGGCCTCAACTGATCCACCATTATCTGCAAAGTTCCTGCAGAAGTTTCTGAACAGATTGCTTCTGCCATGACCTTCAGGAGGTGACTATGCTGCCAGCAGTATCTCCTTTCTCCTGGTACCATGGGGCATCGACCCCTGTGCTCCAAGGTTCCAGTATATTTGACACTCTGGTGCCTCTGCCGGGCCCTCATGTCTTAAAAGGTCAATTAAACAAAATGACAAAAGCAACTTGTCCCAACTGGTATCTAAAATATGTATTTTCATGGGCGTTTGAGATATCTACCGCTAAACTTCTGCCACTACTCTAACACAAGGGAGGTAAATGGAATTTTGCTTGTGGTGATGGTGTGATATTTTCCCTATTTTCTAAGTTAGGTATAGTTTCCAATGTAAAATCCTAAAATAGAGATATTGTGGTTCACCGTTTTCATGTTTAAATGAATAATAATAAGGTAAATCTCACTGAAATTTCTTTCTGTATGAGATCATACATACCAAAGAATATGTAAATGTAGTATGTACTGTTGATGTGATGTAATGGACATTCATTTGACTTTTCAATCATATCATTTTGAATATCTTAGTAAATATAACCACATACACCATCAATATCTCAAAACCTCACAGCTTTGCCATTTTATTCTGAAACCAAGCATTTCACACTGTTCCAGAGAAATTCTAAATGATAGAAACTCAAGACAATCTTTTGACAAAAATTGGATAAGACAAACACTGTATCCTCTCACTGTGAGCTCAAGCTCACACGTGTACTGTGTCTGATCTAATTTCACAACAATATCAATTATTCATCATCTAACATAAAAAATGATCACATGATATAATTTACTTGGGCCAAGGGTATTTCAGCTCATCCTGCACACTCCCCTGGAGTACAACAACCAGGAAAAAATAAGTTTGCTCAATAACTGACACTGTGGATCAAAACAACATGAATCATTGCAGAATATTATTCTTTAAAGCAAAAGTTAAAACAAGCTCTAGATGCAAGCAAAAAGTCTCCTTTGGGCCAGAAAGACTGTAATGGCTGACAGCCCAATATTCTTTCTTTATAGAAAGATCATATATTTTTCATCACAGAAAGGCTTTGAACCCAAGTGTGGGGGATCATTTCAATGGACTTCTAAAGTCTTAGTGTCACCCAAGAGTGGCACAGATCTGATTTGGGCCTCTGAGCAAGTTGCATTGAAAACCCTGCACAGATGCACACAGTAAAAACAAACGCAACAAAACACTGAAAGAAGGTATTAAAAGATGCACTGTTGCTATATAAAGACTCATACAGGCATCAGTCAAGCATATGAGAAAAAACTGACATTCCTAATTTTGGTTTCATATTCTGGTCCTTGCTCCCAACCCCAACGGGAAATCATTACTTCCAGCCTTCTAAATATGCATGTGATTAATTAGGCATCTTGTTATCACTGGCTAATCTGCATAGGACTCTCATGTATAAAGTCCCTTTCATTACCATTCAGAAGGCCATCTCACAGGTGTGCTGTGTAAATATACAACACACAGTTGCTGATCAAAAAACACACACACAAAAAAAACAAGTTCATATACAGGGCTGGAGACACACACACACACACACACACACACACACACACACCCTCGCATATTCAAAAACGCATACACACATGTACAAACAAGCATGGCCACATAAGCGTGCTCAGTTGCTCGCTCAAGTGTACAGACTTCCACAAACATACACACATGCACACACAGACACCCCACTGACAGAAGGTCCAGGTTTCCCTCGTACTGGTGGCAGTTTGGTCTGTGCCAACTCATTAAGAACACAGCTGGCCATAAGACTTAGAGAGGGGTAAGACCACAGGGGTCCTCAGACGGGTGTCTGATTGGATTTTCACATGATGTTCAAGAGTATAAAAAGCTCATTGTGGCATGCATGTGTCTTCAATGTATGAAACTTGTTCAATCTGCAGCTTCAGCAAATTAAGCATCAGTACTTTACTGTATCTTATTATGCATGTTGAAACTTCAGTGGAAGTTGTTCCCACTGTGAACACAAATTTAAGTTAGCAGTATTGGCAGCTAACAGTTATGTGTAGGGAAGGGAGCTGCTCTTTTCTCAGCACTTGCTGTTAAATTCCCCCCGTGATATCAGCAGAGTGGTCTTCCAACCTCTGCTAGAATATGGAGAAGTTCCTCTCCTTCATTAAAGACCTGAAACATTTATCTTCAGGCTACATATCGCCACCAATCTCCCAAAGCTTGGTTATTTTGGACAGCTTCACCAGCAAAATAAATAAGAGTGAGACAATGGGCCGAATGAAAGAACCACTCATACAAACAGATTCATTCTTAATTGATATGTGCAAGTGATTTAAGAGATTCACCAATTTTCTCGTACAATTTTCTCTGTGGTACAAATGAAATTCACGAGTGGTTCAGACCTGCCGTACCATTCATGTGCTTACAGTCTGCTTCTCTCCACAAGGAAAAAAAAAACACTTGTTTGACTTAAGAATCATAAAACCTTAATCTGAATGTCTGAAAGTGTCACGATGTGGACTTTTGTTGATTCTTGGTTTTTGGTTTTGTCTCATGTTCCCAGTGTGTTCTTGCCCTAGTGTTTCCCCCTGGCCCTGATTGTCTACTGATTGTTTCCACCTGTGTCTTGTCACCCACCTGTTTCTGTTCTCCTTCGTCAGTGTCTGGGCCTATATATCCCTGTGTCTTTGAGTTAGTTCTGGTTGGATCTGTGTTGGTGTGTGTAGGTGTCGGTGTCGATGTTAGATGTGCCCCGTGTTATTGCCACGTTCAGACCAATTTAATAAACCTTTGTTTCAAACCTGTTGAGATGTCTGCACTTGGGTCCTCCCTCAGGACAGAAAGTTGAAATATGATACAGAAAATTTACCAAAATAAAAAAAATCTAACTGAAACAAACTCAATGTAAAATTTATTTTCTGTTCACCATATTATCATCATCATGGCATGCCAATTTAATGAGATGTTTTATTTTATGATCTTTATTGGCATAGTTTGGCAAAACAACTTATACATTACAGCATTACAATTCTTCTTTTTACTCTTTGATAACATTTTTTTGTGAATCAAACTTCACCACAAACAGAGCGGAACATGTAACCTTAAACTATATGGCAATTTTAGGGGCACTGATTATGCTAATGATCAAATCTCACAAACGAGCACTTCAAGTTTGTCCAGCTAAGAGGGTTTGGTAAGTCCGACTTGTACGAGGCAAGCCCAAGCCTCACAGAAAAAAGGTTTAGGATAAGAATGTGAACATGTCCTTGCTTCTTTTTCTCATATTGCTTTTATATGAGAAAAAGAAGCCTACAGACACAGACTAATTATTGGCTGTGGAGCATAATTCATTGGCTACAAATGAAAAAGGAGACTTACTCAGGTTCCATTTGAGTCCAGTGGTAATTGTTTGGCATGGTCCACCTACTGGAATGAGGCTGCACCAGTCCCCCTCCAGGCCTGTGTTCACCCCCAGTCTGTGGCTGCCCTGCTGACACACAGCATGAGTGTGAAAATGAATGAGTATTCGTCTGCGTGTGTGTGTGTGTGTGTGTGTGTGTGTGTGCCAGAGTTGACGACAGGTGGAAACAATGAGACAGAAAAAAATTAAAAGCGAAAACAAATTTGGAGCAAGACTTCTTAAACTTTTCCAGCCCCAAATGACAAACTGAGCTTCTCCGCCCAGGGACCGAGGGTCATTAAAATAAATGATTGCTCTTGTCAATGCTGCAACCCATTTTCAGTTCCTACTGATGCTTAAAAAGGATACCTTGCCATTTTGAAATATAGTCTATTTTACTGTGTGTCACATGCAGTCAAAGGATTTTTGTACTGACACCCAATAACTACACGAACAACAAGTGAAAAGCTGGTTGTTGCTGGCTGTTCTGCTATGAATACTTCACTTTAAGTCAATAGGCAGCGTATACTGTAGCGTATTTTATTCACTTAGAAAAAACAGTATCAAGGATGGGGGTTGATGATTGACAATGTTAAGAAGTCTTTTGGTGGTGTCTAAGGGACAGATTAAATGTTTTTGAGGTATAGTGAAGTCTTTTTATGAAGTGCTCTACAGAGAAAATAAACATGAACAAAATTTCTAAATGTCACGTTTCCCTTTGAGAAACTAGGGCTTGGAGGAAAAAAAGCAAGAACATCATGCAGTGTAGGTACAAGGTAGTGTCAGACTCTTCAGGCTGAATAATGACTTTGCTCTGAATGCACTGGTTATAATAAAGCCTGATGCTGGAATGTAAAAAGGTCAAAACAAAGTTTCTCTCATTCACAGCGTACATAAAAAGACACAAAGAAACACCTCAATCTTATTACAGCACATGCACATGTATTTGTTAGGGAAACATCGCATCTGCAGGAAACCAAAAATGCCAAAAATAAACACTTATCTGCAACCTACAGTTGTCATGTATGTTAAAACGACATAAAGTATAAATACAAAGACAAAAAATGTTGACAGCTAGAACTTAGATCAGTCATCTAAAAGGATCATACCGACACAGACAACAATTAAGAGTTAGAAATCTTGAAAGTGTGACAGGTTTAAAGCAGAGTTTCCTTTGCTTGGCTTCCTGGAGCTGCGGAGCCAGGGGGGTGGGGGAGAATTCTAAGCTTTGGAGCGTTTGGTGTTCAGGAAACATCCCTGAGGTCGTTTTCTATACATAAACACAGTCTCTTTGTGTAAGTGTGTCAGAGGGAAAACCCATGAACCACACGTGCAGGAGCGGCTCAACTTGGGGTAGCAATTTGCGATAGCAACTTTTTAGCTGAGACATGAAGGATGCGGCCCCTGAATTGAGACACAGGTGTGAAGAGAAAGACGGAACTCTGGGGAAAGTCAAATTTCTAGAAGTTTCCTGGTGACTGTTTGAACAAATCTACCGCAGTGTTTTGAATCTATTTGAGTAGTATGAGACACATGTAAACATGTGCATAATGTTACAGTATATATTGTTAGAATTTTTATTTTGTCATATGTCCTTTGTGTTAAGACTGTAAGAATATGGTGGTGGATTTGAGTTCCAATTTAAATTATTTTTGTAAAATATTTTAAAAAATGCATTAAAAAAGACAAAGGCAGATACAGTATGTTATCAATGCTACAAAACAAAGTGAATACGTTTTGCAGAGTAATGTGCTTAGAAATAACAGAGAATTAGGAATAAGAAACATAAAACAACACTAAGAGTTCTATAACTGATCCTTACCTTCTGAGAGCACAACACAAGAAAACATGTAATTATTATGTTGGACTATTTTAAGAAAAGGTATTAAAGTGATTTTCTTGTAAACATTTGATTTCTAGAAACAAAGTTAAGACTTTTCTCTTTGTTGTCTTGCATTTTTACACAAAATTATTAATTTCAGGACAGAACAGACCATCTTGGATCAGCTCTTTACCTCATGTTTATATTTGAACGCCACATCGTTGCTAACTTGCTCCAGCACAGCAGATGTTGGGATGAGTAAACACACCTCAGGTATCACACTTTATCATTTAAATCAGGTCTTGTACTGACAAGTTTCACTCCTCAAAAGGGCATCAGGAAAACAAGCCCGTACATTTGACCTGTGGTGTGTGTGCTTATAGAATGATTCATAGCACAGATTGCGCTGACGCAGATTGCGCTGTGCATCGCCTGTTCCACAACACAGACAGCAGGCTTTCTTCAAGTATCTTCAGGTGCTGGGATACTAACTTGAGTAAATGTGGCTCTGCTTGGCCCTCCGACTGAGACTCAACATAGCAGACGGCAAAACCAACAAAACAGATGAACCAGAAGATCCAAATTGAGTAAATTTAGCATCACCTTGGGACCTAGACTGATTAAAACATCTTGTCGTGTAGAGAATAAACAAGCCTGCAGCCCTTGCAGTGTCCCTACCCATTATTTAATAAAAGACATGAGAATTATGCAAAGCCCTGAGCCAGCTATAGAAAACACAATACTTCTGCATATTTCCCAAAGATAGCATAATAACACTTTGACACCTCATCTGGGAAACAAAAGCTAAAACAAACAGGCACAATCCTGATTAAATCAGAGCATTACCTGTGACTCAGACATGCACTGATTTACACCAGAATGAAGAAGCATATCTCACTCATTTTCTAAAATGGGCATGTTTAACGGGATGCTGCAAGTAGATTTAAGGCTATATAAACTATATTTTCAGGTGACATAATCCACACTTGTCAAATTAGCAAAATTGACATAACTGGTCATTTACCTCTGGTCTTAATTGGGTGTGTGTGTGTTTGTGTTAGATTGTGCACAAAACATGAACAACTCTCTATGTATTGATTGTACCACCAAATCCCAAAGCTAAGCACGTAACGAAGCCGTGATTGCACGGAATACGGGTGGTGAGGATATTTGGCAAAAGTTGTAAACACTCCAATTACAGATGTAACTTGAACAAATAGCACTGGGTCTTTCGAAGGTTGCTTTCACCTTCATGTACAGGCGTCTGCGTTCATCAGTCACTAGCGAATTGGAGCTGTGTTGACAAACGAGCTTAATTTACCCTCACTGAAGTAAGATTAATTGGAGGTGTCGAGGTATGAAGCAGCAAATGACATCACGCCTTTGGAATAATGACAAGAAGTATGGAGGGAGTGCATGAGGGAAAGGTTTACTTAACGTATTACAAGGTGTCATGAGGAAGTGTGACAGTTGTTTGTCCTGAAGATCCTGCAAATAAACAACACACGGAGAAAAGGAGCAGTGTGTGTGTCCCAAATGGCGGCTGCTCGGCCCACTTGTAAACTCAATCAACTGAGGAGCATGAGAAAAAGGCTGGCATTGAGGAAAAACAATTTGGAAGCATCAAAAGAGACTCTCTCTCTCGCTCTCTCATGCACAACAGCAAATTGGGGCACCATAAGAGCAGAAGTGTGTGTGTGTGTGTGTGTGTGTGTGTGTGTGTGTGTGTGTGTGTGGGGTGGTGGTGGTGGTGGTGGTGGGGTGCTCTTGAAGTGATTACTTAACAAAGGAACAAAGTGTTCAACACTCCAATCAAGGTGGAAGCAGAGCAAGGAAAAGAACATTTTTGAGAGAACAGAAAATGAAGAGAAGGACTGGGAGAGGGGTGATTAGAAGGGGCAGGAGGGCAGTCTTGTGTGGTGAAAATATACTGTGGGTCAGCCTGTGTGTGTGGTTTTTACATGCGACTTCAAATACAGATACAGCCGTGATAAGTACAACTTCAGCTTCATGAAGCGAAATAAAAGGGAACTAAAAATTAAGGATAAATGCAGCACACGGGTTATAACCTTACTTTTTAGTTTAGTTAGTTAGCATTTCACAACACCCGGGAAAAAATGGCCAGCTGACGTTTTCAGCTCAAAGAAGAGAAAATGAAATGGAAAACAATGGACAGGGCAGAACCATTGCACAGAGGACATGTGAAGGCTAAGTACTGTGTGTTTATTATACACTCACAGGTCTAAGTAGGCATGCCAGGCTAGTCTCCTGAATGATCAACAGGGGGAGTCGTATCATGGACAGAGCGTGGTGGAGGGTCTCAACAGATGCCATGGCCTGGTCAAATCTGCCAGCCAGACCGCCCAGTGTCACTATGGCATCCACCTGGAAAGACAAACAGAATTTAATAAGACACAGAAAAATGCCATGGTTTGATATAGTGGACTGGTTCTCTGGCAGGATGCTGTTGTTTGTTTCAGTGAAGAAAAGTGACAGGAGAAGTGGCTGCAGAAAAAGACAGAAAGTTGTATCTGGATTTGGATCCAAATAATACACACTGTGATAGACAATTGTGCTGAAACTTAATGACAAACAAAACTTCATGTGTCAGACTCATGACAACTTGGTTATGGCCATTTGAATGTTTAATGTTTTGCTCAGAAAAAAGTGTAAAATAGACTGCAACAACAAGACTTTGGCAACTAATTATACGAAAGGAGTGTGGCATATCAAAAAACAAATGAACAGTTTTTTTTCCCTAGGTACATCCAAACATTCCTTGTGTCAAATTTGGTGAGGATTGGATGAAATACGCAGGTATGAGTAAATAAAGCCTGGTAATAAGTCTGGTAATATTACATATTTTTCTTCTTGTCAACAAATCCCACCAAAACCGATGATGAATTGATTCTATTAACAAGTATTGTTTGTGCAGCCAAAACCTGATATAGCTTATTCCTCTGTGCCATAGAGGTCCATTGTTGTCTATAAACAATTAAAAACACAACAATGAGCTACACTATTTCACTCGGTGGCTTGTTTCTTCATTACCATGCCATGAACACAGGTTTCAGGTTACCTGCTTTTACATCGTCAGTAGGAGTTTATGAAGTTGAGCGCCACAGACAGGCTGGGGAAGTCGGAATGTAATGAGAGACTGACTTATGCATTACAGGTTTTGGTCTTTTTTTGGGGTTTGTTGACAAAAGCCAAAATATAGAATATCGCCAGCCTCATCATTTAACAAGGCAACAAAAATCAAACAAGCACAACAACAAATGCCACTGGGACAAGTAAACATTAAAAGAAAGAAACAGCAAGGACACAGAGCTCCAAGAGAGAACTGAGATGGAGGACAGATAAACAATCAGTGGTGGATCAAATAATGAATTTGGGCCACTACAATGAGGATAAACATCAGTCACTTGAATTAAGAGGTGAACATGTTAACAGCAAATCAAGTAAGGATTACTTAAATTAATACCATTTCCTGCAACGTCTGTGCTAAAATGAGGTTCTTCTTAACTTTGAACCAGCAGTTCGCATAAGTACAATATTTACAGCTCTCAGCAGTTATATCCTGTGTATACAAAGTGCTGACAGCCTTAAAACCCAACAGAGTCTAGAGGGCAGAGGTGCTGTCAGAGGCTGATGACTGACAGTCACAGCAGCACGGAAAATGGACCAAATACCATCAATCACACTCACTTCACTTCAGTGTTTTCACTTCAAACAAACAGAATGTAAGAGGTAAAATTATGTTCTTTATTATATTGCCTTTGCTGATGTTGACCATTACTGCTTGGGCTGCAGCAGCTAAACATTAACTGATACACAGTAGCAGCCAATAATGTACAATCATGTACAGTGTACTTCTCTTTTTAACAATTTCTAACTTCAAACTAACTTACCGCTAGAGCTGATAATCAGCCAGATCCTTTTGGCTACATTCGCTACAATAACAGATGTGTGAGTGTTTTTTTCGGTGTGTAAGTGTATGTGCACACATTAACCCATTTAATAAATTACAGCACACTTAGCCACTTTGAAATCACTTTTCATTTCCCCTTTACTGCCTGATATTACTTCAATGTATTCAACATTTCTCAAAAGGAACGGACTATTTACCAAAGTGAATGCATCGTCACTAACTTCCTGCCTCAGGTGATGGAGTTAAAACAAAAACGAGTGTCGAGATTGAGGTTATTTCAACATCTGGCTGACGCCCCCATGGCATCGCCTAAACTGTAAACAACAACACTTGCTAAGCAGAGAGAGACAGAGAGAGAGAGAGTATTAAGTAGAAAAATGGAAATCTTGCAGTCAAGGACTTTCTTGTGATTTAATAAAAATTACAAAATAATACAAACAAATCTGAAACACACTGCATTAGCCTACACAGAGAATTCCATCAATGTGTTACTTCAGACACGTGGGAACAAATACAAAAACGAACCTGGTCTTACAGGAAAAGGCTGGTGTTACTTTTCTTTTTACTTAAGTGTTAAGACCCAAACCAACAATGCATTAGTGTGTCTCTCAAAACTCTTCCACCTCCGTGCAGTCTGTGGCTCTCAGCCCATAACTTGTTCATCCCTACAAAAGATGTAAATCTTCAAAAACAGGTCACTATATATATAGATCATTTTTAAATAATGCTCACTAATTTCCTAAAACATCTGGGCACTGCAGTTTTTAGCAATCGTTACTCAAACAGGAGTAAATAGTACATTTATTGAGGACCATTTTGAGCCCCAGATTAATACACATTTGGTGCCTTAGTTAGTACTCATTGATAGGCTATAGGATATTGTTAGGCTCATTGATACTGTATGTTTTTAATAGTTTTTGAACAATGGCGGTCTATGGCACAGAGGAATAAGCTATTGGCTTTGGCAATAAAGACTGTACTTTAGTTAGTAGAATAAATACATTGTTGGATTTGTCCTTTTCATGTGAGTTTTTCAAAATCCAAAAAACAGAAAATTGCCAAATGTATCCTTTAAGTAGGATATCTTATACACAATAGACTTGGCCCTTTTGTCCATCCATCAAACCATTTACCAAATTCATCTCTGATGTCCTTCCCACTTTTGTTATAGGACCAATGCTGCTAACCAGAGGGAGGGTGGATGGAACAAGGAACAATGACTGGAGAGATGAAAAAAAAAAAGGGGGGGGGGGGTTTCAGCGTCCAATGATACACTATTGCTCAATCTTCTGCTTCCCATCACACTTCTGTTGTGTCCGCTACGCATATCAAACTCTATATAGTAGCTTGAATTTTTATTGTTCCTATTTCATGTTTGTTTACTAAAAACCAAAAACCAAGCAGGGCGAGGAGAATCTCACGACTGAATGAAGAAAATTCAACAAGCTGGCTTAACAGATCTGTGCGTTCTCTCTCCTGATTGGCTGGGGGAGCCAGAGCGAGCAACGGCGGCTCGGAGATCAACACAAAAACTCTCATCCATTTATTTGGGATGATGAACAGATAACCAGAGAAGAGAGAAGAAAATGAAAACTGCAGCACTGCTTATGCCTGCAACAGTGAAGCAAGGAGAGAGAAGCTAACTAGGACAGAGCTGTGACATGACAAACAGATAAGCAGACACACCAGACAGTGGGATACACACACATGCACGCACATTTCAACAAGTACATACACAAACAGATGTAAACAGGTACCGCATGCTCACAAACACACACACAAACTAGCCTTTCACAAATTCATGCACAATATAGATAGGCATACACACAGACACACTTTCAAATGCACACACACATACAGTACATATATACTGTATATAAATATATATGTATACACACAAACAAATATATACTCATCCACCCACCATAATCCTTTGATACCATTCTTTGGGATTTCACCAAACACAATACGAGATAAATTCTCTAAATCGAGCGCTAAGCTGTGTGGAGGAAAACATTCAGGGGCTAATATGTTGAATCTTAGACAGCTCAGCTCAGGTAATCTCCAAATCACTGTTATTTCATCTCTGTATTTAATTCATTTAGGCAGGCTAAGTGGATGGAAATTAGTGAAGGAGAACAAAAGAGAAAATGTCAAGGAATGATATTAAATCATCAGAAAAGTTCTGCTTTTACATAACCCTATTCACAAAGTGTTGAAGGAAAGAGAAGTTCAAATAAGAGTCATAGAGGCTAAAGAAAAGTGGAAAAATCCTGGTAAACAAACAAAAAAGTCATCATCAGCAACTCTTATAGAACGTCAAAAACAGATTGCCAGGCTACTATCTCTCGCGGGCAGACAGATGGACAAACACGGCAGTTCAAAGGCAGAGTAAATATTAGCCACGCCGAGAGAAAAAAAAAGGCCCATGGAAAGGGAAGGACAAAAGCATATCTTCTCTTAAAGCCGGACACAGAAAAACAAAGTAAAAATGCACAATGTAGCAACACGTGTGCATACTGTACGAGATGATGTGCATTTTTGTGTATCTGCAAGTGCCTTCTCTCCGTGGTCTTTCATCAGCTTAGAGATGTGAAATGATTGGGGCACTCAGCAGTGATTCGAGCAACACTCTAAAATTCTAATAATGGAGAAAATAGAGAGAGAGAGAGACAGACAGGAAGAGGACAGATAGATAAATAGATAAATACACAGATATATAGATGAATAAATAGAATAAACACTATTCCCCATGATATTACTAATGTAAATAATGGTCTTTGTTGAAATTCTTGAAATTAGAGATATACTGTTTGTTACATTACATATTTTTCCTCATGTGATGTGCATTCTGTGCAATTCAGCTGACATTTTGTGAGTCAGAATGGAAATCAACTCAATCTCTGGATCAGATCACTGTGTGTCTGGCTCTGCAGCAGCTGGCTGGACACGGGGCTTTGCTCTGGCTGGCAGCTCATTTCAGAGTTTTGGATATCAGGTTGTTAGGAAACGCTTTACACTATAACAAAAGTAAAGTATTGCCTTTCAAATCTGGCAAACCACAATTACCCTTTGTATTTTATGTGTAGGTGTGAATGTGGCTAATGTTATTCCGATTATATTTTTCAACACTTGTTTCTTCAGGGAACGTTGAGTGAGCATGTTCTTTTCCAGCTGCACAGATTCATATTCATACACCCACACACACTCACACCTCGGATCTGCCCGCAGTCAACCGCAGTCCAACGTTATTGACCTCTGAGCAGCTCATCTTAAGTACCTGAGGACTGAATGCCTTGCTTAAGGGCACTGAACTCTCAGAGGCTGAGGGAGAGGAGAGCTTTACTTATTCATTTTACCCAGTGCTATAACTACTGCTAGACCTTTTAATAAGAATAACCGCAACAATACCCTTTATAAAACAATGTTCTTGACACTGATATACCCAGAAAGTCACTGTTCCTGCCCAAGAAATAGTCTTAGCTTAGTCTTTATGCTAACCATTTCCTGGCTCTAGCTTCATATTTAACAGACAGAAATGAAAGTGGTATTGATCCTCTCAGATAAGGCTCCACAAGAAAGCGAATAAACTTGTTTTAACAATAAAAATGTCAGGCAAGAATTTAAATAATCTGAGAATGAAACTGTCAAGAGAGTGTGTGGCGTGCAGTGGATGTTTACCTGTAACTGCCGTCTCTGAATTTCATCCAACATGATTGCAAGACACTTGGTGAAGTCTGTTAGATCCTGGTCAGCGGTTTCTATCAGCTTGCACCCCTACGTGCAAAGGTAAATGGAACACACACGGGCAACAAAACACAATCAGATAGATGAACACATATACAGACAGCAAAACAAAAGGCAAAACCCAGGCAGAGATAAGGGATAGGAGGATAACAGAGCACAGAAACACAGAAAGAGATATAGAGATGGAGAGAGGTATAAATCAGTGTTTTAGCCTTGTGTAGCTGTCTGCGGGCTGTGTTGCTGAATAATGTAGAGGTTCCAGTCCGTGGCCCTAAACTACAGCATCCAGGTAAACAACTATGCTCTGGCTTTCTCTCCCTCTGACTCCTTCTCTCTCCACACACTGTCACTTCCCTATTGCGCGCGCACACACACACACACACAGTGCAGTCAGTTCACACAAACTTGTTCGCTGTGCTCTGTTTGATCCCATCCATCCTCCCTCCCCTCCCCCTTCCCTTTCCTCACCCCCCCCCCTTCCCTCACCCCTCCATCCCTGCCTCTCCTCGTCTCTCTCCCTCCCTTGCGGATGCTTTTCTGTTCTCGCCCTTCCATTTATGCAGAATTATTCACCGTTTCCGACAAATCTCTGAAGGAACGCCTCAAACTTTCCCATTGTTCTGCTCCTAAAGCATTACCATAAAAGTCTCTTCTCTCTCATGGAAAAAAAAAAGGCATTGCTCATTTTTTTTTAGGTAACCTGTGTGATATTTGTGAAAAAAAGACTAATATTACAGACAGCTACAGAGAGCGGGGGAACGGAGGGTGTCACAGCTGAAAGGAACACATATCTCTGTGTGAGAGTGTGTATGTGTGTGATCGTGTGTGTGTGTGCATGGTGAAGTATTAGATCTGCATTTCAAACTGTAAACAGTGTGTATCAGTGGGGGTCTGATCACAGTAACACACAGAGTGACACAGCACAAAGAACACACAGGCACTGCGTTCTCTTTCCTCTTAGGTGTATGTGTGTTTATGTGACACCTTACCCTGTATTTATTATTTATTGAACCGAACTTCATCCCTCCTCAACTGTTCTGGCTTGACATTTTGCTTGTTATAAACAACGTGAAAGTCCACTTCATAGAAGAATTTGCATTTTATTTGTATGACCTTGGGTAGTTTAGTCTAAATATGCCTACATGAACAAGTCTCTTGCACAGCGAGGGTAGACAGGGAACAGAGGCTATGACGTAGGATGTCATCAGAAGACTCTGGAGAAGCACCGTCTTGTACCTGGACTATGTTTATATATGATTTAGGTAGAATACATTTATATCTTATGTTAAAATGTATTTCAAATAAACACACAGAACTCTTTCTGTCTCTTTATATCTGACACTAGTCACCACGTCTTGCATGCTACCCATCCGCAAGCCATTTTGTTTAAAGTGCTTATACTTTTTGGTTGCATTCACTTAATTATATTTTACAAGGTAGTGGACTTGTGCATTAAAGTCAGGCAAACTCAACTGACATCTACAGACACACATTGATTCCAAACCTTTTTTGCTTGTGACCCATTAATATAAAGAAACATCTCCTGGAAACTCCTAATCACATGTTGCATGTTTATAAGTTGACGATCAATAAAAGAATGATTTTCCTCTCCGAGATCATTTGATTCATTTGAATAACTTGTATGGTATATGAGAAAGAAGCAAAGACTAGAGAAAAGTCTGAAAAATAAACAGTTTTATATATCAGAATACAGTTTTTTCTTTATTTTCTATATTTGCATTCATCTCGTGATCACTGATATAACAGACATTTTTAAAAGTACATCCAACACCCAGCAATTGTATTGTTGTATTGATCTGTAGCTGTGGTTGAGGGAGAAGCGAGCAGGTTGTGTTAACACTCCCAACAAGCTCCACCATGATATTTTTTTTTATGTTTAGGTTAAAGAAGTTTAATGTGAGGTTTAGAGTCATGAAGCCATTTGGGCTATTAGCAGCCTGAGAGGTTCAACACAGGGCTTCAAAATTTGAGTTGCTTGTGAATGTTAACAGGGAAGTGGTCGTAAGTATGGTAGAATATCACAGAATATATTTTCTTTGTGAAAGCTAAAAAGACTGTGTGAAAAAAGGTTTTCTGATCCTGGGTGAGCAAGAAGTGAATTATGCCTGCAAAATGACTTTTGATGACTGACACGAGTGCACTAACAGTTGGAGCCATGTCAGACTGCACACTTGTACCCACTTTGATGATTCAGTCTGCATGTTCTTGTCGCTGCAGGTGGGACTCTTGCAAAGTCTCAAACAGTCGAGAGCCATTTAACCGTATAGTCAACTTTTGATTAATGTATCCACTTAGGCAGCATGATCTCTGCTCTGTAACCCTGCAACACCACTCACATTCAGAAAGCGTGATTTTTTTCTCAAACTCAAGCCGAGTTGACAGTTAATCTCATGTTAAATTGCTGAGGGTTTAGTTTGCTGAATGCAGTGACAATGTGAGGGTTCTTTTGGGAGAGCATGTGCCAATATTCAGGATTCAAGCATCATACATTGAAATGAATCATCTGGACACAAAAGCTCACAAATACTACAGTATTTATGTTACCACCTAACCCTTATTTAACTGTCCTATACACACACTGCTCCCAGGAATTATTCAGAAATGGAGGAGATAACTTGCGCGTACATTTTCACAAGACCTGTACGCAGTCAAGTGATTTGCTTTATTTCTTTTCTATGTCTAAACTATGAGCTAAACTGAACCACCAGCAACTAATTGTATGTAATCATGAGCTTTAAGGCAACAGTATACCAAAAACAAAATCATTCTTCAGTAAATTCAACTCATGTCCAACTGCTGTCAAACACTGCTCTGCAAGAAAATGTCTGTATAGTAAGGGTCACTTTGCACCAGATGGGAAGGTCTGGCTTCAAAGGAATTCATGCTGGAAAAGTTAACTTCTTTCTACAGTTGCCTATATGTCAAGGTGGTTAAGGAGTCCAATTGTACATTTCAGGTGAAAGATATAGATGTATAGAGTTCTTTAGTTCAAACTTTCAAATTATCTCTGCCTTAAGTCCTATTGCTTTTTGTTTATGTGTGTGTGAGTATGTCTCTGCGTTTACACCTGTAGGTCTGAGAGTGTGTGCAAGTTGTGTTCCACTCACCTTGTCTGCATAGAAAGCTTTGACCTCGGCAGTAATGGAATCAAAATCCCCACTGATATAGTCGGGGAGAAAGCTGGATGTAAGGATAGAAAGACAGGGTGAGTGACAACAGGGAGAGGGTTACGATTGCAAGACAGACAGAGAGTGCGAGAGAGGACATCGGGGCATGTGTCAGCTCTTTGATCTGTGCAGCGAGAGAGAGGAGTGACGCCGCCGGGGGAAGACGAAGAGAAGAGGAGACTGACGGTGATTCTCTGTGGCACTGAGCCTGGCCCTGTCACTCACACATACACACGCACACACGGCTGACTGCAGAGATACATAGATTGATGTGAAAACACCGACATACACAACCGTACATGGCATCAGACATAAGCAAACCTGATTTGGATATCTGTATCAAACTAACTCAAAACACATAAACACAATAGAGTAATGGCAGCACTGGAAGCAAAGTCTCCCTCTCTCTCACACACAGACACAAACAAACAGAGCATGATGTACCTGGTGTTCATCCGATTTTGACCTGTTCCATTACACTAGAGTGACTACATTCTCCATTAAAGCCGAGTATTGGTTTGATTACTACAGGTCACAGTGCAATTTGATGTTTTGAAACACATGCTCAATCAGTGCAGTAAACTGTAAGGGTAAATGGTGAAATAAGGTAATACACAATCTGTGTGGTCTATAACCTATATTTTAGGACTGGGTTTATTTATGGGGACTATTGATATGGGTTAGAGGACAAAGTGAAGTAAAACCATTGCAGGCTGCTGCAGTCCAGTGAAGGTTTTGAACCTTACATGACATAACATGTAAACATATATACACAATACTGACAACTAAATTCTGATACTATAAGCCAATATCATATAAAGTGTACATAAGTCAAACTGTTTCTGGTTTTAAAAATACATTTTTGTACACGATCAAATGGGTTAAAGCTGTTTTTATTATAGATTTGATGTCCTTTGCATCCAAAACATTGTTGTTTCTTGCTGAAGGAAGATGCTGATCCGTTAATACATTTAAATCTCAGAAAATGCTTTCAATAATAGAAAGTGAAGAGGAAAATAGGAAGAAAACACAAACACAAATTGCGTGCTGAAAAAAAAAAGAATTCTCAATTTTTTAGCTGAAAAGTAATGAGCCCTGAGGCTGGGAAATAGCATGTATTAATATTGGCAGTTAGTATGCATGAAATGAATGTACGTTAATTTTCATGTTTAAAGGGAACACGTATGCTGGAGGATGCAAATGAACCTGGACTGCTAGGGTTGACAGCTTGTTGTTTGCTTATGTGAGGCCACTGTACGCACACATTATTTGTATATCCGATTATGAAATGGACAAAAAAAAAAAATCAAAATGCAATTTATTGCCATAAAATTAAATCACCCAGCCCTACTCTCCCCTGGTTTTTTACTCGCATAATCCTTAATTGCAGGCACAAAGATCACAAAATGAAGTAATACAGAATATTAGATGTTAGCTACATAAACCTGGCAGGAATACCATGTTAATACATGCAATTAAGAGGATTACATCTGAAAATTAAACTGGGCAGGTTTGGGAATATAAATGCATGCAGGTTTTGGATTCTGAATATAAATGTCCCTATGTACTTCATTCATCCAAATACAACTGTTTTGAGGCAACCTGTATTCCCAGGGTGTAGAAATTAACAAGGTCTGTTGCAGATATCAGTGAAAACAGCCAAAACTCTACCAGCCACTACTGAGTAGAACATTCCTGTCATAGAGAGACAGATAGCTCTCTGTCTCTGTTTATCCATTTATATGTGTGTGTGTGTGTGTGTGTGTGTGTGTGTGTGTGTGTGTGTGTGTGTGTGTGTGTGTGTGTGTGTACGGAGCAGGACCATGCAGGGATGAGGTTGCCGCTATCTAGAGGAATTAACAGGTCTGACATTACGATTTCATGGTTGGTTGGGCAGCGTGTGTGTGTGGGTGTGGGTGTGGGTGTGGGTGTGTGCTCCCCAGCAAGAGGCAAGAACGATGTTCCGGTCGGTTGAAGAAAGAGATACAGAGGGATTATTCCCTCCCTCCTCAGCGTTACCATTTACACCAACAAGATATAGCAAGACAAACAGAACAGCAATGCAATCTGCTGCCACACACACACACACACACACATCGACAAAGACAATCAAGCACAACCCTACCTGAGATGGACATAAAATGTGATCCAGGTAAAAACTTTCCTTGTCCACACAAACACACTCACAGGCACTGAAATATGCACACACACACACACACACACACACACACACACACACACACACACACACACACACACACACACACACTCACACACACACTCACATCCCATTGTGACCTGTGTGCATGACTCCAGTGGCTGATAGTAATTGACCAGGCGAGATTCTAAATTCTGCATTTGTGTCTGCGTGCGTGACCATAAACGCTGTTTGCGTGTGTGTTTGTGTGTCTGACAGTCTTCACTTCCACATTAATATTAACTGACACTTTAATTTGGATGGGAAATAGAGCATTTTACCGCCAGTTTGTCTGAGTATCGGGTGGCGGGGATGGCTGCATGACCTTTGCCTGTGTTTGTGTGTGTGTGTGTGTGTGTGTGTGTGTGTGTTTGTCTGTCAGCCTGCTTGTGTGTCCCTCTCTCTACATCCTCTTTGCCTGATTTTTTCTTCTTTCTCTGCCAACCCACACCTCTCCTTCCCATGCTGCCTTCTGCTTTACACCCTCTTACAATCTCGTCTCATTTCTCCTCTGCAATACTTACTTTTCTATATACTTAAGGCAACTTCCTTCCATCTAACCACTTCATTAAGATAAAATAAAACATTCTCTTCTCCTACTATTATACTTCCTTCATGTCTAGTTCTGTCTTAGTTTTTTTCAAACTAAGCTTGACACCATATTTCTATAGGACAACTTATTTACAAAATGTTGTTTTGTTTACATTCTCTCCTATATCTTTCATCTCCTGGATCACAACACGGCGGACACTCTTTTCATCACTTGAGGAGATGTGGCTCTGATTGTTCCTCTCATCTCTCCCATCTCCCAATCAGGGGAGGAGAGCCAGTGAAGGGGTGGAGGAATTATTCTGGATGACATCATTAAGGACTCATATACATAAACAAGCCAAAGCAAAGCACTTTGACACGTTCAGGTTCAGCTCTGAGACTCATATGGACACTGATATGAACTGTGCGCACAGAGACAAACTCACAGACAAACTCTGGATGTATGGCAAGTGATTTATGACTAGATATCATTTCACACGACGTATGATTGTGTATGGTTGTGAAAGCATGTATGTGTGTAGTACCTGGATTTCATCCTCCAACAGTGATCCAGTGATTTGTTCTCCAACAGTGCCTAATCCCAAAGTTAATCAGCTTGACGCCTGAAGGCTATCAGACTAATAACCAGACACAGTCATAATTCCACACTCTCCTTATGCCCAAAACACACACACACTTACTGTATTAACTCAGAATTACTCTTAGGTCTACTAGGTGTACTAGAGAGAGAGAGAGAGAGAGACAGAGGGAGGTTGTTAATTGTAATTTTAATTAACCTTAATTGTTACAATTCTAATACGATAAACTTAGCAAAAACTAATGAAAGCACAACACACATTATGTAAAAACAAAAGTTCAAAGCCCTCGCGTTAAAAGGTAAGGCCCAGTTCCCCATGCTCATCAACTCAACTCAGCATGTCGATTTCCAACATGGAGCAATAAACACAGAGAGTAATTTTCACTTGGAGTGTAACATCATAGCACGTGTAGTGAGAGAGTATCTGGGCTAAAATAAAAATAAAAAACAGAAGAAAACTAGTTTAGCTATGAGCTTCTTGACAAAAGATGATAAAGAACAAAATCAAATCAGTAATAGTGGCTAATTACTGTAGATTAAGTTTTAATTGAAGTTACTTCTAAAAGAACAGACCTACTGCAGTAATATTACATATTAAACAAATTATACCCACCTACCACAAAAATGTGCAACAAAGAAATAAATACATGAACTAAGAAATAAGAAGAAGAAGAAAATAAAATGACTCAATATATTGCTTCATGTTGAGTGTGAAATGAAAAAAGCTATTTTCAAACCGCACTCAAAGCAATTAGGAGGAAGAAGCCGTTACTTACTAATCACCAGCTGGTCCATGAGTCTTTCAAACCCAGTGCAGTGTAAACCTCATAACTGTTGGCACCTGACCCTGTTAATAGGTCACACAGTTCTCGATACCCCAGCGGTTAAACAGTTCCCAAGTTGTGTGAATTTGATTACAGCATATTTTGAATGAAGCCTGGAATGGATCATATAATTATTACGATACATTTCAAACCAATTTATGGTCTTAAAAAAGTATTTTAAACAGATATCAACATATCGTGTTCGCTGACCTAATTAAAATACTATCACACATAGACGCTGGCCTGTCTGGTGAGCATGAAGAATAAAATGCGAGATGTGAATGAGAAAACACGGAATGAAAGAGAGACTGTCAGAGATGTCTCTTTACCACTAAGTCTTATAAAATAAGTAGTCTCGCTCTTGACAACTTCATTTGCTGAGGCAGACAGCATTATCTTCTCCAAACCAAAACACTTACACAATCATATGCTGACACAACTATGCTCTGAAAATCTCTTCCACGTATACACATGCTTAGTCAAACACTGACACATTCACGCGTCTACATCTCCCAGTAACTCTACACACACACAGACCCACACACAGCTACCAATTTTATAAACTCTGCTTGTATACAATTACCTCCTCCCCCATTCAGCCATATTCCCCTTCCTGTTCATCCATCTCTTGACTTCTTATCCTCTCAGAGGATTTGACTAGATGCACAAATTAGACAAAATGCAATTTTCATTTAGGAATGGGGAAGACACAGAGTTAGATTTACAGGATAGCCAGGGGGTCTCGCCTCAGACAAAAGGGCCTGAGCCCCCATGAAAGCAATTTTAGTGCAAGTTTGGTTTGCAATAATAATTTACCACTTCACCTTTTTATATGAAAGGTGAAGAAAGGCTTAACATTGCTGACAGTTGCTCAGTGGTGATGTGGGTAAGCTTAAAATCTTTTGAATATCAGTGTGTTAGCTTTGTGAGTTTAAGCAGCTATGCGCATTCCTTTGATGAGAGTTCTGTTGATAGATTTATCATTTATTGATATGCATATAGCACAAGCTATTTAGAGCAGCTGTAGTCTAGAACTGTATGTAGATAGGGCAGTGTCCTTGTGTGTGTCTGGTGAAGAAAAAGGGAGAAACCATGCTGTATTGTCATATATCAATAATATCTAAACTAAACAGTACAACGTGTGTAACACATTTGACTCACAGTGGCAGACTCAGTACAGCTGCTGCAAAGGGCCTACAAAGCCATATAAACTACTGATGTCACTAACTTTATTAACAGCTAAACAACACATTATTTTAGATCTGTACAGTTTTCAGATTCCCCCACATTCACCACAGCTCCTACTGATACCTAGGAGTCCTAGTACTAAGAATGTGGATTTTTGGTCAGTTCTTGCTTGAATCTCAGCTTTCTGCTGATTAGTTACTGACTGATTCTCCCAGTTTACCAACCTCAAACTGGAAGTCTGTAATTAAATACACAGTGTGTGTTTATATATGAATGCATGTCAATGATGAATACTGCTTCTTGCCGGGTGGTAACACAGTAAGTAGCAGATTCAGAACGATGACATACGAGGGAAAGAGAGTAAATGACAGATTAAATCTAGAGAGAAAAAGCATGTGTTGATGAGCAACACTTACACAGGCACAATTATTGGACTTGGGCATGCAAGTATGTAATGGAAGTACTTGAGATTCAGTACAAGGAAATGAACAAATGAGTGACCCAGATTTCTAAGATTTGAGCAACTGCTTGAACAAAGTAATCAAGTGCATACACGTCAGCCATGTATATCATCAAAGAACAGAATACTCTGACTATGTTACAGTTTAAAAAACAGTGGAGATAGGAGCATGCAGAAATGTCAACCGAGATAACAACACAAGAGGAAAAACTGATAATAGAAAGTCAGTGATGTATGATGTGGGTATGTTTCCACCACTTACTTTTACAGAAGCTGAGAGAGATCACTTAAATCAAACAAGAGGCAAAAGACACTTAAATGCATCCAAGTTCCATCTGGATTTTGTGTGAATAAATAAATATGTACTGTTTGTCTTCTAACACCCCATACAGTGAAGAAGAATCATTGTCACTTGACTCATCTGGAGAGGCAGAAAGCCTTACCCTGACGCGCCCCTTCCCTTCTTCATCACTAATGACTACCATTAAGGATATTTTGACTGAAAATTACGTGGCACCTTTCTTATTACTGTGGGAGGCCGTCCACCCACTCTGTTCTTGTGGCAGAGAAGGAGGCTATGGAGGCTGGCCGGAAACTTTATTATCCTCATTATTTTCTGATGGAAAACATGTAGACAAATGTAGACACACACATGTCACCTCACTTAAGGCCATTGCTTTTGCTGATGGGTTTGTCATTGTTTACATAAAAATTTCAATTTTGGTTTGCCCTCCAAAACACCACCTCAGACACAGTTTACCTACAGGAAAATGAAATGCCTAGATTTTCTCAACAAATATGACATTGTTGTTACATCTTCACCAGCACAAATGCAGTAAATGTGGTCAAAGTGATGTCAGCGCACAAATTGTGGAGCACTTTTGCTGGCTTCCCTTCTTAAATATTAAAAGCCGACGCGTTCCCCCGCAGTGAGTCAGCACAATTTGTCAGCATTACTTGTAAGAGTGTGGGGGGGAGGGGGCTGATCCTTTCATGAGCCTGTTGATGTGTAAGCTACAGTTAAGATGTGGGACCTCTCAGCAGGCTCTGCTCTGCGTGTATCCGACAAACAAAATAGCCCAGTTTTGATATTTGAACTCAAGTTTTTCACTGTGATGTGGGAGTGGAAAAAATGCCCCAGTAACGGGTTCACCCATACACACACACACACACACGGGCAAATGCTTAACACACACAGGCCCACATAAAGGCACAACTCTGCTCAGCAATCTATTACGTCTTTATCTTGGTCTCAAAATAATATTTCTCAAGCATCTGTTTTGCTTTTTTTTAATTAATCTTTTCTTTTGTTTTTCTTTTCCTGCATCTCTCTTACACCTCCCTCTATTTCATTACGTGGTGTTGCTGTTGTCTGTGTTACCAGGACTCATAAAACTTGGCTTTGATTGATTACTTGCATCTCCCTCTCTCTGCCTCCCCTCATCTCCCTGCCTGTAGTCCATTAGTTATGGTAATGTTAGGTTAAATACATCTTAACTTGCTGGTGATTGATTAACATATCCCCACCCATAAACAGTCTCTTCTTTTTTGCCTCCTCCCCTTCCTTGCTATTTTTGACTCCTGTCTCCACCCTCCCGCTATAATGTATAACTATAATGTATAACTTTTAATGTATAACTGTGGTGTGTAACCTGCACAGTCAACCATACACATTGATATAACAACCCTATATTAGTTGTAAAAACATTAAGGATTTCAGCTTTAACAACAAGAAAGAGTGAATGGGTCTAAATGACGCCACTTGGCAAAAATGTCCTCACCTTAGATATCTACAATTTGGGTGTTACACACATACCATCGCACTAACACCCTGACAAAATGCACACTCATGTTCACACTCGGAGTGTTAATGTGAAAGCCTCAACACTTCAGGGACACAGTGAACCCCAGATCCATCTCGGTCCTGACAGCAGTCCTCCATTCGCCACACACACAAAAAATGTTGTTGCAGAATGCACACACAGTACTTTGTCAGAAACACACATAACATTAATACATAAACAGGGTGCATTTTCTCACCTGGAACACACACAAAACAAACACACACACGTACGTGCAACCAAACACAGGGTTGCTGAATGCACAATACAGCACTGCCTTTTTTGGTCAAAAACAAACACAATGCTATTAAATAAACAGTGCGCACTTTCTCACAACTACATGCACAGAGGAAAACATATAAGTGAAAATGCAAATGAACTAATGCAAATGTGAACACAAGAAAGACTCACCTGTCTCTTTCTCCAGCAGTGATGTTAAAAAGGTGATTGGCACCTCCATCAGCACATGCCCTCAAGACAGCTACAGAAAGGCAGATAGAGATCATTTAGCCTGTGTAACTGAAGGCAATTCGTTTTAAATAAATGGTACACCTTGCATTTACTGAAGACACATTTCTGCCTTTTAAAATATAACCAAGTTACTGTAACAGTAAAAGTGTAAAAGTTCAAACTGGTATAAACGATGTGTAGTGTCACAATAAACCAGTTTCCACTTATGCAGAGGTGAGCTTAGGATGGGTGTGTCCACTTCACTTGAGGATGTTTCGATTCTGGAGTCAATTTGTTATGTTCCTATCTACGTGCACCACCTTAGTCTACTCTGACTGGTGGCATACAGGTGTAATTTTCTCCACACTTACACTTACATAATTTCTCCCTCCCGAAAAACTCATCACATTCAGAAAGCCTCACCGCAGACTTATGATTAGTTCCACAGGAGTGGGATGCAAACATGAATGGCACATACTAATAACACCTGGCACTGGATATGACATACTTTGTTAGGCGAGGAATTAGGTAATGTGACCTAACATTTAGGCGTGCCAGTTATACAGGGATGTTCAAAGAAATTAGTCTCAGATAGGGCCTTGTGTGCTGATCGTAGGAGCCATATCACACGTGACATCTTTCCAGTGCTTCTCCTGATAAATATACTACTGCATGCTCTCTCTTAATCCTGTGGTGTGGTTTCCTTTCAAAAGGTGGCGAGGGTTTTTTTGTGAGTACACCTACAGCTTCTGTAGCCTGCCGAGTTGATTTTAAAGGCAACATACATGCCAAACAACGCAATGAACTGACTTATTTTATGAGAACTGTTTAGATAGAATTGTATAGAAGTGCCATATAACAAATGTAATGCTATTATACACTGATACACAAAGATGAATGTTCAAGGGCAGATTCTGTTGCTTTATACATCTGACTGTCAGAGCACTGAGTGAACAAGAAGGAAAAAAGGAAAAACATAACTACAATGTGAGATTTAAACACAGCACTAACTTGGACACCAATATGAGTAATGTCAAGTTTTTTGTTATTTCAATCACTGCAAAAAACTAAAAACAAAACACTTTGAATGAGATCCAAATTAATTACAAAGAAACCACCTTTCTGCCAATGAAAACATAACACACTACACAGACAAGTAAAGCATTTTGGTTAAAAAGTTTGATTTGACCTTTTAAAGTCAAAGTAAGTGAAGGAGCAATTTCTTTTATGATTTTAAGAACAGACAAATGAGGCGGTTATTTGCTGTTCTTAAAATGATATTCAAGTTGCACTAAATAAGATGCAAAATATTTGCAAATGTATGCTCTTTCATTTCCTCCATTCTATTCAAATTGAACAGTCAGCCTATTTTTTAACAGCCCTTTCCTGTTTGGGGCTGTTGTGGCAGACACAGGGGAAAAACTTCAAATAATCAGCTGTAGGTTGCCCCTAGTTTAAAATTAACTAAGCCAAGTCGTACGTGTGATTTCTGTGTTTTTTTTCCCTTTCTCCAACTGTGCCCATTCCCCAAACCCATCATTGAGTGTACACATGCCTGTGTGCATGTAATTTGTTTGGTTGCAAAAAAAGCAATACAACAGGACATGGTGTGAAGAATAATCTGCAGTCACAGCTGTCAATTACACATGTGAGCTGGTTTACTACATGTGGCCATGTACAAGCATACAAGTCACTACACGCTATCTGGGAAAGGCTATTACAAGTCAAAATGAAATTGAAACCTTGAAATGAATTTCACTTTGCCACTTTTCTACACACTCATTCCCCATTTTATCATGTACATTTTGCTCATACTGGTTTGGACCCTGTGTTGCCTTCAGAACAGCCTGACTTCATAGCATCACACATTTCAGGCAGTGGCTATCTTATAAAAACTGTAATAGTCAGAACTCTTGGTGGGCACATACTGCTGATTAGTATTACACCAACAAAGAGGAAAAAAACACGGGGTAGTCCAGCAAAATGTTTTAACCTGGCTCAACATTTCCTATAACACATCCAGTAATGCTCTGCGCTGGCCAATATAATATGTGCAAGCAAGCACAAATTCCTGATAGACTTTGTAACTTGAACATCATAGTTCTGCATACCTCGCAATCATCCATATGGAGGAGGAGGTTTGCTGCTGTGATAACTGTACAGAGCTGCAAAATCCTGTCTTATTTATTATTTATTTGCTTGTTGGTGGATGCAAGCCTTAGTCTAGGGAAGCAGTGGTTACACACAGACCAGTTAAAGGTACCCTGTGAGGTTTTCTTGACAAACAAAAGTTTTATTTGCATTCAGTGTTTCTTACCAAAATGCATTGTGTATCCTTGAGGTCAACCAAATGTGTTTAAAGGTCATGCACACCTATGGCACACCCACACTTGTCAGGTCTGTGTGGGTCTGTACACATGGCTTGACTGACCTCACATCTTTATCTTGATTAGTGGATATTATTATTAACTTTATTTAAGACACGTAGGTCCATATCAGAAAACATACAGATAAAATACAAAAACAATAAATTTTTCGAATAGATTAACTGACACATAAATTTATACATATAATTACACTGCTCGAAAGGTTGGAACATTACTTGTGACAAACATATCCATCTTGGCAGCTTAAGCAGGATTTGAAATGCATCATTAAAAGCCACCTGAAGCTTGTTCATATTCGCTTTCCTATAGCTGCACCACAGATGGGCCGTATACAACGGAGTACAGTAGGCTTTTAAAAGAGCTATTTTTACATCAACTGTACACATATGAAATTTGCGTGCCAGCAAATTTGCTTGTGCATACATTTCGCAACACTGGCGCTGCACATCTTCATCATCACATAGGTCATCCCTAATGATATGTCCCAAATAGCAAACTTTATTCACCACATTTAGTGCTTGATCTGCCATATAGAATGAAGGAAAATGTAGTTTCTGTTCTTCCTTGGTTTTAACAATCATGATGACATTTTTTTTAAGAGTTAAATCTGATGTCGTACTGAACACCATAGTTTGAGCAGATTCTAAGAATTTGCTGTAAGCCAGCACTGTAGGGAGACAGGACAACCAAGCCATCAGCATACATCAGATGGTTAATATTATTCCCCACTGTACAGCCAGTCTTAGAATCATTTAAGTTTTTAGAAAGATCATCCATATAGATATTAAAAAGAACAGGTGACAGTATTCCACCTTGTCAAACTCCATTCGTCACTGGAAAGGGTGCAGATATACTCCTACCCCATCTGGCTTGCTGACGGTTTGATGTGAATACCAAAAATGCAATATCCTTATCAAATATGAGGGAATCCCTCGCTCTTGTAGTTTAACAAACAATTTACCATTATTAATTTGATCAAAACCTTTGGATGCACAAAGAAAGCCCATAAATATTGTAGTATTATGTCTTCTATATTTACTAACAATGTCCTTAATCGCATAAATACATAAATCTGTGCTATGTTTATTCTTAAAGCCAAATTGATAATCAGTGGTTGTTAAGTATTCTTGAAGCCTATCGGGGATAATTCTAATACTTTGGAAAGTATGCTAGCCAGTGCAATTGGTCTGTAATTATCTATGCTGGATATTTTACCAGTTTTGCCTTTGACAACTGGGAGTAATAAAACAGACAAAATAGAGTCAGGTAGTATTCCATGCATTAACAATCCTGAAAAACACATAGCAAGTAAGACTGAGGTCCTATGACTAGCATATTTAAGACTGTTATTTGATCAAGGCGACTTGCCTTATTCATTGCCAGTTTCTCAACGACATAGCCCACTTCATCAGGTCTAATAACCACACCATCATTATTGGGTACGTTACCTACATTCAAATCATCACTCTTAATACAGTTAAAGATACCCCTATAATGTTTTCTCCACAGCAATATTATTGGAACCGGTCACCGCACCAATACTAGATGGCAAGGGCATCCTACTGTTATTGATAACCTTAACTTCTTTCCAAAATTCGGTTACATTATTGATCTGAAGCTTTTTGGCCATTGAGTTTGCCCTGATGGCCTGCTCATTTCTTTTAATATAGCGTACAGCATATTTAAATCTGGCATTTGTGCGTTTCTTGTGTTCACACTCTGGGCCGTGCCTAGCTTTTCCTGATAAAACCTAGTTTTTAAAAGCTTCTTTTGCCTCAAAATGGAGTTCAGACACATATTCACTCCATCCTGGCCTGAGATGATGGCGTTTTGGCAGAAAAGTTTACTGCTATCATTTAGACAATTCACGATTTTATCATACATTGTACACAGCTCACTATTGTGGTGTTGATTCTTACAGTTAATATTGCATCAAGTGGTATGTCAATATTGCTTAAGCTCTTTTCAGTTTTCTGTAAGCCTTGACCAATCTAATTTCCCACTTTGTTCGCAGTTATCGTGACTGGTCAGCTCAGGTAGACTCTTAACATTTAATTTCATAAAGACAGGTATATGATCGGTTGTGGCAATAAGAGAGGGTGAGTTAAACATAGCATATTGATTAATATACATTTAATTCAGCATGGCAAAGTCAGTTCCTTTGTTCTTGTGTCAAGAGTACAGAGTCTTGAATCTTCAGCCCATATCCTGGAATGTGGGAGTATTAGACTAGTTTACTACAGACCTGTAGTAAATTGGGCAATTGCCACTTAGCTTCCCCTTAATGTCATCCCTGAGTCCAGGCGGGTCATGGTTTATGGCCCGGGGGTCATACTGATAAGCTTTAACAGAGACTTGTTTCATGACAGGGACCATGGCTGTGTCACACTTTAGTGGAGGTGAATTCTTTCTCAGTGAAAGATCTAGAATTATTCATCATCAGGCTCCTTCACACTTCAGGTTAAAAAAAGACTTTCTATTTGTAAACTGATTTGCACACGCCACAGACATGAATTTAATATTAAAGTTCACACTTCTTTAAACTTTACAACAACTGTGGGCGCAGAGTTTAAACTTAGCATAACTGTCATCTTCACAGCCATTATTTCTGAACATCACACAACTCTTAACAAATTATTATCACCATGACCATGCATACTGTGAATTCACATGCAAAGATAGACTCGTGCATAGTCTTGCAAGTAGACTTTATTAGCAGAGTTAAATGGAGAGGAATGATTATTCTGACAGAGGGGGATATCCTTCAATCTAACTATCCTCGCCTTGAGCGCTTAAAAAGTAAGAGAATGCAGATACATTTGCATTGATGTAAATAAGACACTTGTACTCAAGGTAATGCTTTTATTCATAACCCCCACCACCTGCTGTCAATGTTTCACATCAAGAAATGATCAGAATGTAAATGACTCATTATCTCTGACAGAGTGCAAAGGCTGAGAAACTTTTCAACTGACAACTTCCTGAAAAACATAGACACTGTTCTTTAAGCCTGGTGGTGACAGACTGTAAAGCTATCAGTCATTATCTGTGTATAAGCATCTACACACACTGAATAATTTCAGACTTAGGGTTCTAGAACAGTTACTTACAGTCTGTCAATCATTTATTCGGCTCCGTTTGCATGGCACATTATATGCATTTTCGGACCATTTTTCATTCACCCTGTGGTGTGACAAAAGGGCCGTCAGTCAACCACAAACTTCTAAATTGCATCATGTGAGACTTCTCCTTACCGATGCTCATTTTGATAAGCAAAAGGTCCCTTCCAGTTCTGTATAAAAGCAGACCTCATAAATATTGATCAGTGATCATTTATTATTTCGTTTACGTTAAAACCTCTTTTAACATTATTTCACACTGTTCATTTTGTGCCTCCGCTAGCATCAGTAGAAATGACAATTTTATACAACATATAAACCTTATTTTTTTGTTATGTTTATTTTCAGTGTTTCTTAGCAAAACGTATTGTGTGTATCCTTGTGATCTAACAAATATGTTGAATGTATTTCCTTCCTCATAAAACATGTCTAAAGCAACATTTTTTAATATTTTAAATCTTGTACTGTTTACATCCATGTTCACTTGCTAACAGTCTTCTTCTTCATTGTCACCAGGCTGACATTAGTCTGATAATCACCAGTTGGACATGTTTTATTCAATACAGTCTGGTCGAGTTGAAGTTTGAAATTTGTATCAACCAGCTGGATTGCAATGGGTATCATCAATGTCTGTGATCCGCTAACCAATTTCCTGGGTGAAAACCTGTACATTTCTTTTCTTTTAACTTTTTCTGCTTTGCATTTATCAGAAATGTATTTTATATTTTGTCACAGTAAAGAACTTTGTTCCCTGTGTTAAGGTTAATGTCCTTGATTGTGTAACCATACTTTTAAGTTTTGTAGCTTTAATTGTCCTCATGTCTGCAAATAGTCAAGAGTGCCTCTTCCGTCATTTTTAACGTTGCTGTTCTTGACACAATTTCCTAAGACTCCAAATTCACATAAACACGTCAAGCTTATTCAAAAGTTGATTTTCATTGTAAGAGAAACTTTCTCAAACACCTGTTGGAGTGTCTGTCTTTCTAGGTCTCTCAACATTCAATTTGTCTTCAGCACAGCAAATGGCAAAAGTGGGTAAACTGAACTTGAGAAAGATTATCTCTCCATCTGCACTTGGTCCACAGGCGTTGAAGAAGCAATTACTGTCATTCTCCCACTGAAAACAACAAATTGCCGGCTGCTTGAAGTTCACAATTCACAATTGTGAATGCAACAGCCTAACAAACTCCATCTTCTCTCTCTCTTCACAGCATAAGAGTTTAACAAACAAACAACAGAAAATCACCAGAGAGATGCCTTATGAATTCTGACGGTGATGTGATGTGATGTGAGCTGAGCGGGCACAGCAGAGGAAGTCAGAGGAGATGACCTTGTAAATTAACTAGCCATAATAATCCCTCCCTGCAGGCTTCAGAGCCAACTCCTCCCGTCACTCACTCTGCTGTATGATAGATACATGCGGTGGGCAGGAGATAATGCACTTCCACACACAGTACTAAACCTGTCATTTCAGTGCTTTTTAATCATCTATTTCACTGCTGAGTTTGATGCAGAAAAGATGCATGTACACGTTCATGCAGAAACACACACACACACAGCTGTGGGGTAAATTCTATAGCAGGCCAGTATTGATGACGTTAGTGGTGAGGATTAATGGCTGTCAGGTTGGGGCTTTAGCGCAGTATAGGAGAGGGCAAACGGTCACAGAGAGTGGTGAAAAGATTATTATCCTTATTTTGATGCCTTGACGCCATCCCTTCATCTATCAGTCCACCTCTCCCTCACCATCTGTCACCCTGTCTCCAGATCCGCCCTGCGCTCTACACCTCGCCTCAAATTTGATTGATTTCCTGCACAAACATCTAATTTCCCTTTCTCTCCAGCTCCACTCTGTTAGTCTTTATTCTTCTGCTCTATCATTCTCTTTGTTATACTAGGTGGCACAGTTTCACCAGCTCCTTCTCTTTTCCTTTCCATTGATAGTCTTACAAGAATTAGCTTTTTAGCTCTTTTAATCTCATGTGTGCTTCTATGCCAAAATGCAGGAAGAGTATATGTGCACACTAACGCATTGCAGCCCAATCAAGGCCGGTTGATCACCCAACTGGCCTTGATTGCAAGGCTGATACTTGTGGCTGATGGGTGATGTTCAGAAACTTCAACTTCAGCAAGCTGCTCCACATCAACAAATGATGAAAAGAGGCACTTGTAGTAAACACAGGTTGTTTTTTTTGTCTTGTAGAGAGAGTTCCCTTCACTGATTGCTTTATTGATTTGCTTGTTTGTGTTGTTGCACAGTGAGTAAGTGAAGGATCTGTAAGTAAGTAAATGAGTGACTGATTGAGTGAGTGAACGAGTGAGTGGGTGACTGACTAGATGAGCAAGTGGATGACTGATGGATTAGATCAGTGAGAGGGTGTGTGGGTGAGATAAGCAGCTTGATCCCACTTCACAACATCACACTCGGCACCTGTAAATGAGTTTCCCTTTGATCAGTGTTGCACTCTTCCAGCCCCCATCGCTCCTTTGCTCCCTACTGCTCTGCCTCTCCCACAGGTGATGAGGGGGCCCAGGGGCAGCACATCAGAGGACCTGAGAGTGCCTGTGTGTATGTGTGTGAGGGTGCAGAGGTCTGCGTCAGTAAGAGTGGAGACCTTGCTACGAGTCCTATAGGTGAACAACCATCTGGAGAGTGACACACACTCAGACACGCTGGTGCACACGCTGACATCTGTTTATCTCATAAACAACATTAAAAATACATGGCATATCAAGTGAGGAACGCTAAACTTGCTACAAGCGTGTTTACCATCACACTGCGAGAGATCTGAGATCTGCCATTCAGGCACCATCATCATCCTGTCAAAACTTCTTCGAGTCCCATGTGCACGGCTGCCAAGAGCAAAACTGATCAAGAAAGCTCCCCAATTTCTGACATCCAAACCACAGCATTGCTTGTGGCACTTAAAAAAAACACCCAAAATCTCTGAAACAAACTTTTTTTTATAAGTAGCCTTATCTAATAAGGAGCAAATGCCCAAATCTGCCATATGACACTATCAAGCGGCATCATACTGTCAAAGTACATCTGATATGTCCGTCTATCTCACAGCGCTCACCAAATGGTGCAGTTGATTGGTTTAACGATTTGATGCAATGCTTGCCTTACGATTTGTGTTCCAGTATTGCTAGCAAGTACTGAATGGGCTAACAAAAACATTAGTGAGACAATCAGCAAAAGCATGCAATAACACAATGTGAAATTGAATCCCTGAAACTTTGCTGGTCTGGTCACAGTTTGAATAAAAAGTAAGGATATTAAACCAAAACTATCAATCTCCAAACACTGCTGAGGGTAAGTTGTAATCAACAGGGCGTAAAGAATCTATTAGAAGTTTAATATCTCTCAATATTGGTAGAAAACAGACAATTTAAGCCGAACATTGTCTTCAATTTAGATGAAAAACTACAAAAAGGGTGTTCAAATGCATTTCAAATCATATTGAAACTGCAATTTTCTGAAAAACAAGCTGTGTGTGTGTGATTTTTGATAGTATTGTGCAGATCTACAGAAAACTGGCCCTTCCCTTTACTCTGGATGTACAGTGTATATAACTTTGATGAGATTCCGCATCAATTAACCCATTCCCTTTTTATTTAAAAGGTATCAGCATCCCTTTGATGTTTTATGATTTTCTTTCTTTTAATTCTATATTTTCTATTCTTCTCACTTAATAGATAAACCAAAGGGTGTTTATCTTGGGGCAGCAGGCAACCTTTGGTGTGGAATCAGATGAGCAAATTGCTTTGTCTAATGCCATTAAACATTTTCTAGAGGTCCTCTAGTATAAAGGCAGAAATCAAGAGCGTCTATCTAACTGTGTGACTGCTGTGTGATGGAAAGAGCTCAGGTGCCTCTTGGGTTTTTGCTAAGTTGATAAGAATATCAAAGCAGTGTTTATTAAAATTCAGTCGGATGTGGTTTTAATCACAAGTTTGGCTTCAAGGTTTCTTTGTTTACTAACCTTCTTCTGTGATTCTCAGCATCAAAACTGTTGAGAACCAGTGATCCAGGCCACTCCTCTCCACTCTGTATTTGATTAAACAACTACATGCCTAACATATTCAACACAGTTTGGTTCAAGTGAACAATCAGTTTGCCAGATTCAAAAGGAAAACAAAGTTGAAGGATACAGGTTGAGATGACACTGTCTGGTTTAAAGGCTCAAAGTCAGCTTTGCATATTTAACACATCACAGCCAAGTAGCTCAACTGCTATGCATCTCATAAGCGACATCTCAGAAGTCTGGAGCTCTACTTCCCTTCAAAAACCTAGTTTTCCTTTTTTAACGACAAGTCTTTTGTGCATGTTTGAGTTTTTCTGAAATCTTGTTTGTCTTTTACTCTGATGAAGGGCCTTGGACTATTCATGAAGCAGAAGGAAAATCAAATCCATTTTTACATCCTCTAGTCATCCTTGGTTCTTAAACTGCCAGCTAACTTGTGACCAGCAGGTTGCTGATGTTAAAGTAATTATCAAAATGCCCTTGGGCTGTTACTCTAAACTGCAAAAGTAGAGCCATTCAGTGAGCTTGTATTATACTGTACTGTATATGAATGTACAGCCCCTGTCCTGCTCGTAATTGTACCTTTTCACAGAAAATTGTTTGCTAACTTTACATGTAAAAGCAAGGGTTGCGCATCAATGAGAAACACAACCACATATCCTGCACTAACAAGACCATTTCCCCTCACTGATGAAAGGCTGCAAGAGGCCTCACAGATGTAAGCAACAGCTCAGAGTCAGCGCTGAGGGTGGATTTGTTATGACTGAAACACCCACATTCTGAATGCAAGGCGTCTCGGGTCCAGTGGGTTTGTTTATATCGACCCTGTCACTCCCCTGCAGAGTGGAGTAGACGCGTACTGCCACTGCCTGTGTGCTACATTATTTACCAACCAATTATCTATAGTAAATGTATATACACTTGAATGGATCTGAATGGATGTGCCATCCTTGTTGCCTTGAGGCCTTACGATTGCTATAAGCGTGCTTTCATTAGGATTGAACATCTATAATAAAAACAAATTGTACAGTTAAGTTCATGGCTCAGTGCTGTGAAAGCTGATGACGTGAAAAAAAATGAATGAAATACAGACCTTTTACGTTACAATATAGTTCTTATTTGATCACATACATTTCGTTTATCTGTGAAGTTACATGAGAGTGTTTCACCTTGTCACAGATACAGAATTTAGTTGTTGATGCTTGTGACATAAATTCAACTGAAATTTCAGATTCAATAATATTTCACTTAATCATAGTGCAAAAAAGTCAGTGTCTCAGGGGCAACAAAACCATGCTGGATATTTAGACTGTGAATTCACTGAAAATGCATTTTGTAGAATATTATCTTTGTTTTGATTATAATAATTGTAGCCACAGGAGTTAAAATAAAAAAAAAAGTCACCCTTCAAAGGAAAATAATTTTCTGCAAAAAAAAAAATTGTCATCTTTAACTTCATTAAAACACATCTCACAGGAAACGTGGGCAGTCTGCAATTAAGATTTTGCACAGTGGAAGCCACAAAGGCTAGAGAGCCAGTCTGACACAAAACAAAACAGGGGAAAGCATGCTCAGTGCAAACCAATGCAGACAGGACCTAAGTGATATAATGGGGGCTTTGTTTGATCTGTGTCTGTGATGTGGGAGATATACCTTTACTCCAGAGGATGTGTAGGTAGTCCTTATCCAGAGGCTGGTTCAGAATGATCAGACAGATCTTCTGCGTGCCTGCAGAAGAAGATAGAGGGAGGAGGGAAAAGGGAATCATAAACAATCAGATAGAGACACATATAGACGATGGCACGTAATGGCCACATAGAAAAAAACACGTCATTACTTGCATGTTAAAAAATACCTTTTAAATAGAGATTGGAGGCTGTTGTTTGTGGCACTGAATGTGCCAAATAAAGAAGAAAATTAAAACAATGGCCTGATAATGAAGTTATTATCATGCTCCACACGGAGACAGGAAAATAAAAGGGAGGATTAAAAACAGAAACCATTCCACACAAGTCAGGATGTTGAATCTCGGTTTTGTGAAAGTTCAAAACATTTTCCCACTCGATCCAATTAAGCTGCGAGTGGTTTGTTTAGAACATCAGATAACAAAAGGTAACCAGAGTAAAGATAATGTGTATCCAAATTACGCAGCAATTTCCCTCAACTACAGAAAATTTACTCTCCCTGACCAGGGTCATAATGAATGTTAACGTCCTTATTATTATTTCCTTTAAAAAGGGAAATCTGTGCACCGGTCTCATCGATGCTCATTTGAATGCCTTGACCTTGGTGACACACCATCTGTAACTGCAGGACAACAGAGGAAAGCCCTTTCAAAACAGCCCAAATGAAATAACATGTCATCCTAGCTTCCCTCTTTCCTCTCAGTGTACCTCCATGCTTCTTTATCAAAGTCTCCGTCCCAGGGTGCATCATATCACAAATCTATTTCCTCCCTCAACCCCCCATCCATCTTGCTTTTAGGTTTTCTTTTGCTCTGCTGCTAATGCAGATCCCCTAACAAATACCTGAGAATTGTCATTTTTCTATCTGCAGGAGATGGAAAAAAAAAATAATGGAAAGTTCTGCATTCACTGACAAAGTAAAAACAGAGCAAAAGAGAAGCTTTAATGGACCAAAGACTAAAACCTCTCTTCCCCTCGCCTTCGCACTTAGCCATTTCATTGCTCTCTCATTTATCTTTCACTCTCATGTCTGCCCCTTATGAACGATTTATCGTCCATTTCTAAAGTTGTTGCCTTTTGTAGCAAAGCCAAAATGCCAAATGCGAGCTTAAGCAACACTCTGGTCACAAAGTCCTCTTTCCTCTCTCCTAAACTGTATTTATGTAAATTCCACACAACTGGATTCTAGTTTTGGAACAACACGGCATGGCATACAAAGCTTGTATCTTTCCCAATACACTTTTCCTAATACTTCGTGAATGCAGCAGGTGGCCATAGAAAGCTATGGCGAAGAAGAAAGAAGAAGATGCTTTTAGGCTTGAAATGAAATTCTCATTGCAAAATATGCATCACCTTGTGTCCTGAAAAAGGGTGTAAAGAGTGCATTTTGGCTGAGAACATTTTTTTTTGTGTGTGTGTGTGACTGAAGTTTGTGACTTTGTTGCAGCAGCGGGCTTGATGTTGTTAAAAAGTTCACATCACTGGAAGGTCATTTTCAGTGCGAAAGTCAACCCCAGCCGAGTATGGTAAAAGGAAGAGGAAGGGAAGGGAGGATAAAGAGGAGACTCAAAGGAAGAGGAAAAGAAAGGAGGACACAAGGAGGGGTAGGTGAGGAGGAGAAAGGAGGAGGAGTAGATTTGTCAGTCTTGTCTCTTAATTGGCTGGAGGTGTACAGAGAACAAAAGACAAACTCAACCAGCCGTGACTTTTCAGATAACCCCGCGTCGCATAAACACTCACCTCCCTGCACACACACACGCGAGGAGGTGCGCAGCCTTTGGAGCACACCATTCAAAGAAATGTCACCTTGGGAATCTTTTAAAAGTGCCAGACAGCATAAAGACACAACAAACACACACAAATACACACACACACACACACACACACACACCCAAATCCAAGCACATAACCAAACACATAGATATTCCAGGAATAGGCATTCATAATTAAAATGGTGAAATTTAAAAGGCTAACTATGCACACTAGGGATTTTAAAATGCAAACATCCAGGGGCTGTTTTTATATTCTTCAACATGAGTCTAAATAAGCATTTCCTGCGATTAAACTAAAAAAGCCATAGAAATATACTTTAAACTTATCTAATTGGGGGGAAAGGGTTTTACCATATTGTGCAGTTGGGAGAAAGATTTTTGAAATGTATGATGCAGGGAATCTCAAACACATATTTTACCTTTGACCGCAAGTGACAGATTTATCAGTAAAATTATATCATCGGGAGGATGTGTGTGTGCTCTATCTGTTCTGTTTGGTGGATTATTTGCACACTCTGTGAAATCCTCCGAATAAATCTTGGATTTGTACAGTGAGCAAACTCAAGAGTGTAGCCTGTAATGCTTAGCTAACGTATTTGAGTAAACATTTGTTTCGACGGATGCTTCAAAACTGCTGATAGCATCCTATCAGAAGTGAGTGTCTCTTGACTGAAGCTGGCCTTTGGGTTATTGATTTTCGAGCTGTACAAGCATAGAAAATCAACACCACCTCTGTGTTCCTGCTCTGTGCAAATCACACACATGTGCGAGAATGTTAGTAGATACTAACGCACAATTACAGTGGCTTTTGTAGTCTAACAAGAGGATTATTTGAAACCTTCAACAACAGTCAGTGGAGACAGAGAGGGAGAGAAACACAAAGGAGGCAAGAAAGAAGAGAGCAATCCACCATAATGCAACCTACACTATTATAAATATATGGTACATAAGGCTGCTTTCAGACAGAATCAGGCGTTACGGCGATTCAACGCAGGGTTGTGCGGCGGTGTGGGAGTGTCACATAATAACCAGCAATCCCAGTGTGGTGGTGGGGTGTGGTTGAGGTAGTTCAGCTGCAAAGGAGAGGGAAGGGGGGAGTGGCACCGTGTGGCAGCGAGTGCACACTGGGCAGCAGGTGACGCCAATTGAGTAATTACATCTTGTGCTTATAGTAGCGTCGCCTGCAGAGGAGGAGAGATCGTTGCCAGAGACCAGAGGAGCGCAGACACACAGACGACAACACAAGCCAGGAAGACGCCGATGCAGGTCCTCGGGAGAGACGTCGGCCCTGCTGTACTTACCTGACTGTGAACCCGAATAAAGTGTGCGTTACCTGATCTCTCGCTGGTATCCTGTATCTGTGTCCTTGCGGTGACGAGCCCCGTAGCACCAGCTTTGGTACACCCAGTTTGAAGACCGATACAAGCCAAGCGACTGCACGAACAGCTGATGTAAAGTCATCACGGAGGCGATCGATCAGTCTCTCTTCCATCTTCACAGTTAATCGGTAAACAGTGGAATATTAAGGTAAACAGCTAATGCTAGATGGTAAACAAAGTTCTTCTTCACCTGGGCGTCTGCCGGTCTGATCGTCGCAGTGTTTGGCTGCCGTCGGGTTGCGTAAAAGTTGTTTCAGTTTTTTTCGGTACCGCCGCAGCCTGAATGCAGTACCCGTGTTCAAATGAACAAGAAAATCTGCGTGTCTGTCTGAATACGGCCTTATGCAGTACTAATAGCCTAGGCTCTGCCCCTAATGTTTTTTATTATTATTGATTAATCTGCCAATTATTCTCGATTGATTGGTCTATGAAAATTGTGAAATAAAGGCCATCACAACAAAATCTTAAATGCTTGTTTTGCCCCACCAACAATCTAAAACCTACAAAGAGATTCCGTTTTAAATTATATTAAAAACAGAAATGCAGCCAATCCTCATACTGGAGAAGCTGGAACCAGAGAATGTTTGCTGTTTTTGCTTGGGAAAAGGTGACTTGTGTTAAAGTTGCAAAATCATTTTCTTCGATCGACTAATCATTTCAGCTCTAATATAAAACGGAGAGATGCAGCCAAAATTGTGAATGTTTAGCATTTTACCCTTGATAAATGACGTTTACTTAGTTGAGCGATTATCAAAACTGACAATTATTTTCTGTCAGCGGACTAGTAGCTTAATCATATCAGCCCTATTATGCTCAAGTTTGTCTATACAAAAGGCCAGATTGTCTTCATATTAGATGGGAACCAAAGCAATCTGAAACCCCATATGCAGCTCAGCAGGCTGCAGTCAATATAACTTCAAAGACCACTGGAGGACTATGAGCATGCTGTTTGTTTGAACAATAAATGTTGAGACCAGAGCCAACACAGGTTAATAAATGGTGGAGGCATTTGCACCTTTTCACAAGGTGAAATTGTGGCTTTGTTTTTTGCAAATCATTGTAATTAAATCCTGGTTTAAAATAATCATCAGTTATGCCCTACTTGCCTTCATTTTAATCATGTTTTTCAGAACTGCATGTTCATATTAAGTCACCTCAACGCCTCTAAAAAAAAAAAAAAAAAAGCAGCTCTTGGCATTGCACCTTGCATTCCTTGGCCCATTTTCTTGGCTGGTGGTGCATTTTTCACATTCCACTCTGATGAGCAAACATGGACAACAAGAGGTCAACACAGGATATTTCATGTTCAACTAGAGTACAGCTCGATGCGAGATTCTTCAGCTATCCGAAAAGTGGCAACACGAATTACAGCACTTCTGTGTAACAACTCCAGGAACGCAACACCACAAATCACTAAGATGTATTGTGGATTTTACCTCAAACTCATCTGTATCTTGTCACTAAACTGCAGACAGTATACTTACTGTATGTTTCTGAACCAGGCTAACCTGAGATCGCTGTATGCTGCAGAATCCAAGAAAGGAGAAGCAAAAGCTCTGACACTGCTGAGCTTTCTGGGGACATAATGTTTGCTTTTCACTCCTAAGCTCTCTATATCATTCTATGGGTGCACTTCTAGCCAGTGTCAAAACCCTGCACCACAATTTAATTTGGACAAACAGTGTGCCTGTTGCTACTCAACCACTGGCAGTCCCCTTTACAATGTACAAGCTTGTAAGGCAGGACTATTTTTGATGTAAGTCATTAAAAAATCTTTATAAAAGAGATCTAAACAGTTTCTTGGAAATAACAAATGTAGCTGTAATACTAGACAGGCATGAGAGACGGAGGGAACTACATGTGCCTGCTGTCTCCTCTACAGGCCAAAATGTTGTATGATCCCCTCGACCTTTACAGCTCTGGATAAAACCTACCCTTAGGCTCATATCAGCTTTCCTTTCCCCACACTCACACACCCCACCAGGGAGCTCACATAAACCATGACCTGAGAGCAGTGGCTAAAGGCAGCTATAACCAGCTTCCTCCTCAGGTCTGTTGGACAGTTAGTGCTGACCGTATGGAGGTTTTTTTTTTTTTTTTACGAGCATCAACAGATACAGAACTGAGTCTTGCTACAAAAAGGTGCCTACATGTCATTGGAAAACAGAATAAATGCACTACAGTGGGGATTTTTTTTTTTGGTCAAATGTCAGACTGAACTCTGTTTTCCAGTGTTGTGTTTGAAGTGAATTTGTGTGATGACAGGGATTTTATTCCGGAGCCAGATTACTTATTTTTAGAAATATTTCAATAATCAAGATGCCTCTTCAAAGTTTGTTTTTCTCGAACAGATAATATTACAAGCAAACACATCAAGCCCTCTTTCACTAAAGATTCATTATGTACGCAGCCTAACAAAAAAAGACAAGTGCATCTCATACATATACACACTGTTGTCATGAAAGTGCCAGTGATTTGTTTTTGAGTTTTAATTCCCCCAAGACTGTTTGTGTGTTAGAGTGAGTGGGAGAAGCAGGAAGAGGAAGACAAGTGTGACAGTGATGTGAGTAAGTGTTTTTGATCACACATACAGATCGTTTGTGTGTGAGCATAGTACCATATGTGTCTGGGCATGAACCTACGTATTTGATTGATTGCGTGCATGTGTGTTTGCGCCAAGGGAATGTGTGTTTGAAAGGCAGCACCTGAGGGCAGCAGGCAGTCCAAAGGCGTCAACTCTTCATCCATGGCCAGAATCCACAGGAGCCCGTCTTCAATCAGCCGACTCACCTGGAACTGAGGAGAGGACGACAGACACTGTTGATACTCTTCTTGCTTCAATTCTATTTCCTCTTTTTGTTCCTTTCTTTTAAACCAATCAAAGGAAGTAATTCCGCCCCCATATCCAATTAGTTAAAACGAGTTTAAACGAAATACAAAACAGTGTTTTCAGTTTTTAAGGTAATGTTTATTTGTTGAAGACTGTAAATGTATAGCATCTGTGAGACCTAGTCATAGGCTAAGTATCAGCGAAGGTTTAATTTATCGTGCTAGCCTATCTTTGGTGCTAGTCAGGATAAAGTTGACTGAGACAGGGAAGGGACGATGCTATACTGTATTGGAAAAAAAACATTCAGTGTCCTTGACTCTGACTCTTCAGAATCATTACCACTTTTGCTGTTAGCATCGTTGGCTCACTTCATACGTGCACTTGTAATACATACAGTATTTAAATAATTAAATCAATAGCCGACTAATGGCTTGAACTAACGACTACTAGTCGACTAGAAAACTCTTTGGTTGTGGGCAGCTCTAACTTGTCTCTAATCCCAGTTTGAAACCACCTACCTAATTATTCCCCCTGTAACAAGCAGACTGAATACAAACACGAGAGCACGATGACACTAAAGTTGGATCACTAAGTAACTCAATGTTGACACGAGGGCTACAACTAATCTAAAAACTATTTTTGTTATTGATTAATGTGCTGATTATTTTCGCGATTAATCATTTGTAAATAAAAATAGTGAATATACCTATCACATTTTCCCAGAGTCCTTGGTGACATCATCAAATGTCCTGTTTTCTAAAACCCAAAAGTGTTCACTTTACAATGACATTAAACAGCAATTCGGCAGTTATTTCGAAAATTGATTAATTAATCTATCACTAATGTTTCATAAGTCATTTTTCAAATAAACATACCAAATATTTACTGGTTTCTCAAATGTGTGGCAATTTGAAGCAACACTTTGGCCTCTGAGAAATTATAATGTTAATGTTTTGTTCTATTTTATAGGAAGAAAAATGATCAATTCATCAAGAAAATGATCTGCAGATTATTCAATATGAATCAATTATATAATCATTCACTGCATAGAGTCTGAATATTTTGTAACACGCAAAGCAGCGACAAATCAGAATGTAGCCTACAACAGTTTCACAATTAAGACAAAGGATACACATAGTAACTCTTTAATGATTCTCTGCAGACTAAGTTTAACAGTAAACTTGAAATTCCAAAGTGCTACATGAAAAAATCTCTGAAATAATCTGTAAACAACATTTTACACTTGAGAAAAATCATTCTCATAAATGTTTTTTAAGGTAAATGTAAGCCAACCAAAACTTCTGAATCCTGTCTCCACCAGCCATCCTTTAGTTAAAACTGCATTCAATTAAAATAAAATGTATCACAGTGTATTCCTTCTGTCACTATGAAACATACATGAACAAAAGCATACAGCAAATAGCATGTACCTTGCAACACTCCCCTTGCTCACCTTTCAGCTTTACAACCCAGCTAGCAGAACAGCGCAAACCACGAAGCTGTGTAGATACTATTCACAGTAATAACTCACCCTCAGCAACCTCCTCCTTATACCTCCCTTCAATAATGAGGCCAAACAATCCTTCCTCCCTCCTACCCACATACACGTGGCCCAGCCAAGTCTAAATTTAAGTTAAGAAACAGTCTGTGTCAATGATTAACTTAAGTAGCCTACATGTACTACTACACCAGACTACATTAATTTGGCAAGTGAACTAAACTTGTAGTGGAATGATGTAATCTTTATATTGCCCACACCTTGCTAAAATCTCTTAGCTGGTTTTAAATATCATTCATTTTATGAAAAAACTGCCCGAGTCCCTTAATTCAAAATGAATGTGAATTCGTAAATACCATTTATTATTTATATAGAATTTACTTTAATGTTTCTCCTCATTTTATCATTAACAGCCACCGTTACAGACATATCGACCACCCGTTGTGCTGCTTTCAGTGGGCTGAACGCAGCATCTCGTGGTGCATTAACGTTACTCGTTAATCCTAAAACTACTAAAACAAAAACATCGCTAAATGAGTGAATCATAAGCTCCTTTAACGGTAACCGACCCCGTTGAACTTTTCCTGACACATTTTAGGCAACATTTCCTTTGGAAAATGGACATTGGCACCCTTACCAGCGGCTTTTCATTCAGTTCCACAACACTTTAAACATTTATTAACGCCGCTGTGTGCAAACGTACGGCGAGATATTGTAGCAATGTACCAGGCTGCTTCCCGGTGTTCACAGATAAAACCGTACTATTCTGACAAAAACAACACCCATGTCGACATTATGTTTCACTGCTAATAAACAGAGATAAATATTCATTAAGAACTTACAGAATGAAGCGACTTCCGTCATTGATGTTGTAAACAGTCAAAGAGAGCACAGGGAGCTAACAGCTAACTCAGCAGGGTCGAAGAGTGGAGGGAATTTGTTATGGGGACACCTAGAGGCCAACAATGGAAAAACGTTTTCTTTCCCACATTGCTCTAAAGCAGGGATTCTCAAAGGCAGTCCCAGAGGTTTTTTAAAGACACTCTAGGGCTCTCCAGCAAATTGAGAAATAGTTTAATTTCACTCAAAGGTTCATTCAGTGGAAATTATTCCAATAAGAGAGTGACTATTCCAGTCACTGCTTTCCCTCTTCACTGTAACCACCATCATGTGCCCCTTTACAACATTGATACTGAACAGATGTCCAATTTAATATCAAATCAACGAAACAACAATTCAATTCTTCCAGAATAGGGAGTAAATCAAATCTTATAAAACATGGTTTGCTGGCTCAATGTCGTTATATTTGGGGGTATATGTGAACCCCAAAATCTTTAAAATGTCAAGAACCCCTAAAACAGATCTGCATTTACACCACTGACCAGTACATGATGAGACTTTTATTGAAGGAGACTATTTTAATGTTTGATTCTAATTTCATTTCATGGAGCATTAACAGTCAGACAATTAGATGCTTCATTGATCCCCCTCCACTAGGAGATCCACCAGGTCTTAGTGTCTTGCTTAAAGAACATACAGCTAGGTGGATGAACCAGGATCTCCCCAGCTATCTCTGCCACCCTGCTGTCTAAACAATAAAAACAGGGGAGGGATTAAAAACGGACACCAAAACATTTCTTCTATTTCATCTGACTGGAATAACAATGAAATTTAATTATTCTTTTGGCTGAGGAGTCCCTGGCTGCATGAGGACACCAAAGTCATGTCCTCTGTATTTTATTTTGGGAATATGTGAGTTGTGGGAACCTGGGAGGTATTAAATTCACATGGTATGTATTGTATAGGGTGATTCCACTATTTTTAAACATATCATATTTAAATTTGACTACTTTTTGTGACATAAATATAATCTTTTAGATACTGAGTTCTGGTGTTTGGGCAAAATTTGTGTCCCCAGTATTTCTCAGTACTCAGTACGCAGCAGTCCTGCTGCAAACATCTGAAAAACCTCTGAAGATTTCTGGGCCCCAGATGATATCCAATCTAAAATACAGTATAAAACATTAACTGAAGTTGAAATTTATTAGTTAACTGGAGTTATACTTTTTACATTAAATGTTTCTTTACGATTGATAAATATGGCCAAAGACTGTGACTGTGTCTGCTAATCATTTACACACTGGAGCAATAATGTGATTAATTAACCAATTAATGAATCAATTAATAGATTAAGTAATATGTTATTTAGGACATGAATGAAAGAAATGTCAATGGCAAAGCCAAAAAAAATCTAATGGTCCACAATCAATAATTTATCACACACACATACACACACCCTCTCCCTCACTTCACACGTGCAAACAACACTCAGCTAGACTTACACACTAACGCACACAGGCACACCAAAATGCAGGCACATCACACATACTGCACAAGCAAAACACACGCTGGTAAACAAACATCACAAGCACACACACACACACAAGCAGTAGACTGATGGTGTATGCTTCAGATATCTTCAGACAGCAGTAGAAGCAGTGTAAAGTGAGAAACCAAATCTCTCTCAAGGTGAATCCACTCCGGAGGCTCGTTAAAACAAACGTTCTCTCATCAGTCAGCACTTGTCCTGTCTCCCAGACAGACTGCACATGGGGGGAAATCATACACACACTGAACACACCATTTTGCGCAGGCATGTATAGGCTACACACAAGCGCACACACATGCTGTGCTCAGATGCATGGGAAGTCATTCATTCTGTGTGCATGCATTATAAATACATCTATGAATAAATTCCAGGCTGAGTGCATTCTTCATTGGCAGGGACTTTCTTTTTTTACAAGGCCACACCACCAGAATGTTTGATCTCTCTCTTCTCTCCGCATCTAAATAGCTCACCTTTCCTTGTCCATCAATCTTTCTAATATTTACCCTTTTCCTTTTCTCTTTTTGCACCTTTCTTTGTTTTTTACATCACTGTCTTGTCTTTCGCTCACTCTCCCATCATGTATGGGTCTAGCTCTCTCCCCCTTACTTTTTCTGTTTGGCATTCCCAACTATGATATTTTTTTGCTTGACTATTCGAGGGAAGGTCATGGGTGAACGAGACAAAGTAGGTCAGTGGTGGTAGTAAACAACGAGACCAGTAAAGATAATAATACAGCCACACTATTCTGGCAGGAAGGAGGTTTATTACATGAACTAATATTAAACAGGAGATTGATGATTAAACCTCATTGATGGACCACTGGGTCAGTCATTACAAACTCTGTTTGTGCAGACTGCTGCAGATATTTATTTTAAATTCTATTGCTGGTCCCAAAGTTACCAATTATAACAAACACACCAGGTTGAATTTTGATGAGATGTGTATAAAAATGATGCACACACCATCTAGAATATTTCCATTTGATAAAAAAAACAACATTAACTTTTGTGAATATTTCACACATTGTAAACATCATAAAGCTTCAATGAAGAGCTGGAACAAGCAGATACAGGATATATATGTATATATTTCTGTCAGTCAAAGTGGAATAAGATGATTTTTCCAATCCATATAAGTTATTTAAAGGAATAGTTTGACAGCTTATTCGCTTTCTGGTTGAGATATATATGAGAAGATCGATACCACTCTCATATCTGGCTGTTACATATGAAGCTGCAGCCAGTTCTCTTAGTTTAGCACTGAGACTGGAAATGGGGTAAAACAGCTAGCCTAGCTCTGTCCAAAGGTACCAAAATCTACATACCAGCATCTCTAAAGCTCACTAATTATATCTTATTTGTTTTATGTAATCTGTACAAGTGTTTTTTGTTGTTTTTTTACCTTTCGACGGAGTCAGGCTAGCTGTTTCCCCTGTTTCCACTCTTTATGCTAAGCTAAGCAAATTGTCTCCTGGCTGTAGTTTCATAATTAACCTACAGATATGAGAGTGGTATCCATCATCTCATGTAACAAGGAAGCTATTAAGCGTATTTCCCAAAACCATTCCTTTAACGGGAAAATAAGAGGGAAACTGGCTAAAATAATATGGCATAAGAGCTGTAAAAGGTGGATCAGTTAACATGTAGCTTTCTATGTTTTCCATATCTGTACAAGACTGACTTAGGTCACAAAGTCCTTCAATCAAAATAAAGACATGACTGAGTCACATTTAATTCACAGCAGGAACATTCTCACAGCTGGCAGATGGTTGAACCACATAAAAACATGTGACAAAACAAGTGAACCTCTGCCAGGCATTCATTTGTTGTCTTTCTTTCTACTGTGCAAGGTAATAAGAGAAGTGTAACAAAATCTCTTGCCAATTGCTTTTTAATTATCTCTGTGTAGAACATTGTGGTTGGTCTCTAGGTTTTGCCTATCTGTCTTGTGCAGCTAATTACCTCCATTATTTGGTACATCAGAACCAGGAGGGCTGTTGCCAGTTTCTCACCTGCAAGGAACAGCGAGTTAATGTTGGGTCACAAACACCAACGTTATTTGCTACAGCTGAGACAACCATGCTCAGTCATTTCTTCTTAAATTACCACCTGCTTACAGAGGAGCATCTAGTGAGAACTATTGCTGTGGACATTTTTATTTCATTTTCTCTTGAAGGTCATATCACGGTGAAGTGAGTATGTTTGTCTTGAGTTCAATTTAATATCCTATCAGCGGATACACAGGTCACATTATTACCCTGCTCACCCCTGGCAGAATACACCTGTTATTGTGACAGATAATAAAACAAAAAAAAGGGAGACATTAACTGACATGCAAATTCAGACTCTCTCTCCCTCTTATGTACTCTCTCTACTTTTAATACTCGCTATCATTACCTTAACTCCTCTCTATCATTTCTCTTTCACATGTTCTTTTTTCCCTCACTAATGCGCTTTCTCTTTGTCTCGCTTTTATTCCTTTTTATCTGTCTTCCCTTTTTCCTCTCCCCGCTCCCTTTTGTCTCTTACTTTGCTTTCAGCTTTACTTCACCTCATTGTGCCTGTCTGCTCTATTCCATCATGCCCTTGGGTTTTGCATTCATGCAACATTTTATTTCACTTATAATGATTTTTATTTTTTTTTGATAAAGGTGGATAGCGGCTCAAACGAGCCAGTTCAGGTTACTCAGGGGATCTTATTGCTCTGCTCAGTTTGGGGTCAACTCCTCACACTGGGTACTGTTTATGAAGTAGTTGCAGGGGGTATGTGCAGCTGAATTATGGCTAAGTAGGCCAGTTTTCTTTTTTATCTGCCAATGATGATGACCCATTTTAGTTAGGAATGAACAAGACACAAGGGCAATGGAGGACAGCCTCCATTCCAGTTGTTTTTGAGGTAGAGTCTCCTGCCATGGTCAACTAAACAACATAGTGCAATACGCCACTTGGAAGGGGATTTCTTTCTCACAGCTAACAAATGGCCCTCAGTGGAAAGAGACAGGGCTTAAATTACTCTAGGTATACTTCCGCTCTGAGGAATGGGTCACTAAGAACAAGGAGGTCATATTACAGGTGATTGGACTCAGGATGTCGAAGTGGAGGTGGCCGCTCTTTTAACTCCAATACATGGGCAGGGTGGTGATTATCGACAACTTAGCAGCTTCTTCCCTGTGGCATTACTTTGCTGTACTTAATCCCCCCAGAGGCTTCATGTCATATATGCAGGGCAAACAGTTGGATTTCTTTTTGGTCGCGATATCATTGCCTAAGGGCTGGTGTCCCTCAACTGCCTGTCCAGAAGCAGGGATAAAGACCGACCTTGAACATGGGGTGGCACCATTCCAGCAGCTAGTATAAACTCATATCTGTTGAGGAGGCCAACGGATGTGCTCTTAGAGAGAACTAGGGCTGGCAGCTTAGTCATTTTTATCCACATGAAGCCAAAAATGAGCACTATGGGTTATTAATCGCTCATGCCTCCAGGTCTACACATCTGTCCTGAGGACCTGGCACCCGCTGAGGTATACATAAGTGGATGGTGTAATGTAGGGTTTAAAGTGTATGGATGGGGGTGTGGTGGAAGTCTGTCATCCGAAAAATGAATATCTTCACTGTGTGCTACAACCCTAAGGAAGATGTCTGTGAAGGCCGGTATCACAAAGTTGGAGCACAACCTCTGTCACCTAGGGGTAGAGAAAAAAAGAGCTGGACTGGACTGACCTCCCAGAAACTGCTGGAGGGGTTCATGGGGGAGCTGCTGTGGGCCCTGCCAGGCGCTGTGAGGGACGATGCAGATGGTGCCTGATGAAGTCACAGGGGAGGAGATTTCTGAGCTCCCTGTGGTGCAGATACCAGCAGAAACTGGGGTTTGGCATGGAGAATGGAAGCAAACTTTCAGTGCTGTGTGCATGGGTTATTTTCTTTCAGTGCTGTGTGCATGGGAGAGAGGAAGAGAAGGTCAGGAAGACAGCCCAGTGAACACTTTGATGTTGATTAGATGTTGATACAACAACCTGTAAGAACATTGAATACCTGTTCAAATCCACTGCTAATAAGAAAGCTGAAACACTGAGACAGAATAGTTCAAGAGTAAAATATCTTACGCTATCTGAGTATTACATTTTCTTTTCCATAACTGAACATTTAGTGAATATTTGAAACTCAGTTTGTCAAAACCTGAACAGTTTGCCAAGACCACCAGTGGCCGGAGGGCACCGGCACTTCTTTAGAGGTCAAGAAACCTGCAGATATGATATCTGTAATTTTAGAAAATAACCTAAAAGTGTTGCACAGTGTCACAGTGTAGCTTCATTGCCTACAGGCTACATGTGTTTTAACTGGCTCAGTGCTCAGTGTGGCTAGAGGGAAACTTATGGGTACGCGTTATCTGGCCTATGTACTGTGTTCTTTATGCGAAAAGACTAACATATTTTATTGAATTCTTTGTTCCGAGGCCAAGTAAGCCACTTGGGTGATGTGCAAGATAGGGATGAATGGTTAGGTCCTTGGTCAGTGCTAAAAGAGATGGTCTCAGCATGCCTTAGGGTGAGGAAAATGTATTTATTTTTTCTCTGGAATGATACTGTCATGGGGGCAATATGTTTAGGGCCTGTGAAATGCAATATATATACTGGGAAGAAGACGTCAGACTGTTTGCATTTCATTGTCAGTGATGCTTGTGTGCTTCTGCTGACGATGTGGATTTCTGGTGTCTTCTTCTGAGTTTTGTGGTTGTTTCTGCAATTTTTGTTTGTGCGTGTGTGTGAGAGAGAGCGTTAGAGCTGGAAATATGAAAATCAAATATATTATGTCATATATCATATTTTCAACTAAATTCTTGATTCAAATAAGATAACATGAATATGCCATTCTGATGTTACCTTATGATGTGACAGTGTAATGATATTATCGGTATGATTATGTCTTTGTTTGAATTTAAACTAGAGAATCAGGGTGTACCTTGCCTTTCGCCCAATGTCAGCTGGGATTGGCTCCAGCACCCCCGCGACCCTCTGTGGATAAGCAGTATAGATAATGGATGGATGGATATCTATCTCATATATCTTATATATCTTGGCATGTGTGTATGAGTGAGTGAGTTGTTGAGCTGTTACAGAGTTTATTTGTTTCACTGTCTTGTTCAGGTATATTTCATTAAAAGCAATCAGTTTAAATTCTCTGTGTGTGCCCCCATCCCATCTCACTCTATCTATCTCACTTTCCTTGGTGCTCTCTCTTTCTCCCTTCCTACTTCATTCTTCCCTTAGAACACCATTGATCTTTCTCTCCCCCACCTGCCCAGTCTCCTGGGTTCGTGTTGTCTAAACACACCAACCAACAGAAACTCTGACAATGAATCAGTCAGTTTAATGAATGAAGTGTCTTCTTACTTTTCACTGCCATTCCTCTGAAGGACTATTTGCAGAACTCCTCCCGCTCTAATGTTTTCTCTTTCTTTTCACTTCCTTCTCTATTTTTTAACCTTCTCTTGTGAATCCTGCCAATCTAAAATGACCTTGACCAAATTCAGTCTCTTACACTTTTTTTTTATATCTAAGATTTCCGCTGTGTCGCTGGCTTCTCTCTCTTGCTCTCTCAGATCCCTCCCCTCCCCTGGTGTTAATTCAAATATTGTCTCATGCTTAATATCTACTTTATTTTAGGACACTTAGAATCTCTCACCCCTAACTGACCGGAGGCATACCTTCAAGGTTCAGTAAGTGCTTATCTGAGAGAAAGATGTTGCTTCTTTCATCTGGAGTCTAGAAATCTGATAAAGAGCATCAACACAGTTTGAAAAAAATACTATTAGTCAACTGATATAACATTTAACTGATCATAGGGAAAACTTTTAGATGCCACCTAGCATGCCAGGAGGAGTGCCACTATTCTTCTTAATTGATGAGCATGCAAGTTTTGGTAAGCTTACTTTGCCCATGAGATTAAAGTTGTTAGGAAAACTTACTGTGTGACAAATGTTATGTTTGTTGCACAATGTAGTGATTATTAACTGCCTCAAAGCAAATTAAATGTATTTTAAATTCAGAATTTTGTTAAAAATGTTACTGATGAAATGAATAAAACAACTTATTGTCCTTTAAAGGAGATTTGTGATAGCCTACTTCCCTCCATATTTGCTAGCGATGGCTAAATGTGCAGTATAACGAGTAGTAAATGAGTAAAATGTAAACAGAGACTTAGCTTTGAGTTATTTGCTCATCATGTCTAAACCGTTATGTTTAATCAAGTGTAAAGTGGATTAGACAACTGAACTGTTTAACCTCAGAATAATTTCAACGTGTCATTGAGCAATTTAATGTTGCATAATGTTGGAAAGCTCTAGTACAGCACGATGTTGTACAGCAAACAAAAACACAAAATGCAAACTATGAGCACTGTCTACAAATCCAGGTCAGCCCCACAGTTCGAGCACACGTTCAACAAGGAATCAAGGGAGACCACAGACCAATCTGCAATCTGCCTTCTGGTAGGACGGTGCAATTGACAGCTGGCACACATACACATAAAGGGTGTACCTTGAGAACAGAGGTTGTTAGCATCTGTGGGAGAAACTCAACAGTCATTCAAGTGATCACTAACTCACAAACAAGCCAAAGATGTTGTAACTGTCTCAGAATGCCCATTTCATAATTAAATTCATTCAGAAAAGGCAGCTTGAAATTGTGGTTCTCATATGCATACTAAAGTTGACTTGATATTGCCTGTCTCTTGACTAAATGATTATTAAACTAAATTTCTTGGCTCCTACAAACCTTGAGTGATGTGTAATTTCCCAGGAGCGGGTGCCATTGGCTCCTGCATTATTAACAATTCAAATGCACGAATCAAACTAAACTCTGACAACAACACTCCTGACACAGTGCTGATGGCCCGCAGGGATGGTTATTTGTGTTTCCCATGTTCACCATACCTTCTCTGCTCTCTTTCATGGGTGAAGAGAACATAAAATCCGCTTATTGGTCTTTTTTTTTGTCACACTGAATGAAGCGGTGTGATCTCAGTTTTTCTGGGCCTATTTGTGTGTGAGTGTTTGAGCACTCCCAGTGGGATGTTCTTTGTATAGTAAGTGGAAAAAAAACAGCCCCTTACATTTATGCTTACCTTTCAGACCTCACAAAACAGTAGCTGCATGGTGAATTTACTGTTACAGTAAGGAAACAAAAGAAAAGAGAGACAGCAAGAAGAGGAGAGAAAGAAAGACCACGTTTTGATCTATTGTGTTTTTCATGAAATTCAGACCCGATGAGAAAGGGGAGACACATAACACATTATATGGACTTGACCCATCAACCTTTTGTCTACAGTGTTGTGTAGATCAGCCTGCTGAGACTATGCTTTCTTCACTGTCACGTTTGTATCTATTCTGGTTTGGATCTGGGTTACACTGTTCTTATTTTCTGTGGTTCCGTTTTGATTTCCCTAAATCCAAATCCTCAGTCACCATTGCACTCCAGGAAGCCCTAAATAAAGTAATTGAAAGATTTTCAAATGGTTCTAGGTTTGGATTATATTTCAGAACATGGGATGGGCAGATGCCAGTGAGTCTGTTAGCCGAAATTCAGAAAATCCTACTTTTTGAAGGCTTTTATTAACCGATAGAAGGTTTTCAGAGTGTATACTCCTTTGCAGCTATGCCCTTCTGCACACTCACACTTTCTATCCAGTCATACCACGAAGCTGCTAAGTCCAAATACAGAAAAGACTTTTACTATTGGAGAAGATGAGGGTCTAGTGCCTTGCCCAAGGCCACTCTTTAAATTACACCTTTTTCACGTAGGATAAAGAAATGCTTCTCCTCTTCCCCTGTCCAGATTTTCACAGCTTGTCCAGGGATTCGAACTGGCAATCTTCTGGTCCTGAGCCTGGGTTTCTAATCTTCTGGTTGCTGCCCAAATTTATGTGGAAAAAGTATCAGGGGAAAGAGTGGGGACCTGTGAAATCCTCTCGCTTCAGCAACAAGGAGAACTTGTGACAGAACAGCAATGTAATAACTTTGCTCTTCATAAAATATGTCCTATGGCCATGGCTTAAATCTTGGATCAGTCTGCGCTCACACAGATTGAGCTTTAAACTCTGCAAGGTATGAGTTGGAGACTTTTTAGCTTATTTTAGGAGGTGCCTGTGATTACATGGGTTTGAATCTCTGCCATATATCTGCATCCCCTCCAAATTACTGTTTACCTAAACTCCAACTCTGTCTGAAAAAATATTATACCAATAATATATTGGATGTGGTTTTACTGCAAAATAAAAAATAGTGTCAGAAAAAGAAACCAAGAGCGAGAGAGACACTTTTTGGGCCTGAAGTCTGTTGTTGTCATTCAGAACAAGGTGCTTAAGATGCAGACAATGAACAGCTGGTTTTTAGTTGGCCAAGCAATGTCTGTATACTTTGTTTGTAATGATGAGTAAATTGAAAGTGCATGTGTTTAATCAGACATCAACACATTTTAGTTAGTTTAGAGTTCAGAAAGCAAGCCACTCATTAAATCAGAATCAGAATAAGGTTTATTGCCAAGGAGGTTTTCAACATACAAGGAATTTGCCTTGGTATTTTAGTGCATAACGGTCACAATAAACTTAGTAAGAGAAAAGAAAAAGAATCTTAAATCTGAAATAAAAATATGTAAAGTATATCTGTTTTAAAATGAAAAGCGCTGTAGAGTGTTTAAAACAAAGAGGATGGAATGTGGAAAATATTGACCATGGCGTGTGCAAATGTTCACAGTATAAAGAATATGTGCAACAAAGATTTGCATTATTGTAACGCGTCAAGTAAGACATGGAGACTTTATGTGAATGTAACATGTGGTGTCCATGGGGAAGGATAAGAGTATCAGTGGGGATCATGGGCTTTGATGAGTCCAGCTGCACTCAGGAAGAAACTGTTCTTGTGAAGTTTTGGTCTTGATAGATGGCAGCCTCTTGCCAGAGGGGAGAGTTTCAGAAAGTTTATGTCCGGGGTGGGAGGGGTTGGCTATAATCTTTCCTGCTCGCCTCAGGGTCCTGGGAGAATACACATCCTGGAGTGGTGGCAGATTGTAGCCAATCATCTTCTTAGCAGAGTGAATGACACGCTGCTGTCTGCCCTTGTCCTTGGCAGTGGCAGCAGCATACCAGATGGTGATGGAGGAGGTGAGGATGGACTCAATCAAGTGCACCATCACTGACTTGGCAGATGTACTTCTTCAGCTGCCGCGAGAAGTACATACTCTGCTGTGCCTTGTTGGTGAGGGAGCTGACGTTCAGTGCCCACTCGAGGTCCTGGGTGATGATGGCGTCCAGGAAGTGGAAGGACTCCACAGTGTCGCCCGGGGAGTCACACAGGATGATGGATGGGGGCGGGTGGGACTTTGCTATTTGTGAAATCCACAACCATCTCCACTCTCTTTAGAGCGTTGAGCTCCAAGTTGTTCTGTCTGCACACCAGGTCAAATAACTGTGTGTGTCTCTGTCTAACTCACTCACACACACACACACAAATTCACAATAACATAATATATACTATACTATAACATACACATATGTTGAATAAGTCCTTGTTCTGCCTCAGTTAATTGCAAATTAAGATGTTTTACAAGATGTACTTTTTCAAAAACAAATGGACAATCAATGGAACAAATCAGCTGTCTGTCCACACTACACACACTTACACACACCAACACATATTTGAATCTTAAATCTACAGTTGTTTAAGAAGAATGTTAAGGTTATTGCTTGTTCCACTTAATACATAAGAGCTCTGGATTAAGTCAGCGCTCAGTTATCATCATTAGAAAGAGCGGAGGATTATTTGGGTTTAGCAACTGTGTTCGTGATGTTTATTCAGTGCGTATGCTCACCTCAAGGGTCTCTTGTCTCCATCAGTAGGGGAAAGTAATTCAAATTTGCTTTCGGTTTGGTATAATTGGTTTCTGGTTCTGGTTGGAGGTCCATGTCAAATCTGTACATAAAAAGCAGAGGTACATCAGTAAGGAAACAGCACGTGTGTGACGGAGAAAGGATCTTTGATTTTTGTGTGATTTTGAGTTTAGATGATCTGCCTTGTACATCGTACTGTAGCTCCTCATTTGGATTAGACTGGGCCATCCAAATCAATATAGAATTTTTGTCAACTTTTAGCAGAGTTAGTGTTGCCAGTATTTACTATGTACTGTCCTATGTTTTATTACCTAATTTTAGTCCATTTATTCTGTTTAGTTTGGGCCCAGGCATTTTGTTGTAGAAACAAAGCTGAGGTAAGTTAGAAAACTTAGTAAGAACTTGTAAGTGGGTAAGTCAGCAAAATCCGGAAAGCATCAGGGCTTGGAGGGAGGAATTATAAAGCAGAAAAAAGAGAAACAAGATCCTTAATTGAGTTCCTGCCGTACCCTTTTGATTGTTCTAAACTTTAAACTAAAGTTTAAAGATTAGTTGCTCTTTGATATTACTGCATATTTAGCCATTCATTTTTGCAGAAGATTAAAAACAAAATCAACAACATCACACTTTGACACCTGCTTTGATGCAATCATCTGAGTAAAAATTCACCCAAGATTTGTGTTTTTTGGTATGTATTTTTGTTCCCTCCTTAATTTGTTTTTTTCATGCTTTGTTGTGTAGCAAATAAAACCTGAAGGTAAAAAGGGGAGAAGGGAGGAGAGCCAGAGTCTATTACAGCTCTATTAGTTGTCCAAAATATACAATAAAGATAATTGGTAATTGCAATTTTGCATCAGTGCCTGGAGGCTTTGAACTGACCAGAGCTGATTGTCTCAAGGTTTATTGCATACTTCTTCTATTTTATATTCAGAATGTTTAATTTTTGTTTTTAATGAGATTTTAGAATACAGAATCAGATGGAGTGAAGAGGAGGGGAGGGACAACCAAGCAGGAAACAAGAAATTAAGAGAGGGAAAAAAAAGATTTCTTTTGTCAGACACAGGGTAGAATAGATTACCCTGCAAGAGCTGCTGTTGGGGCTGGATTTAACCTACAAGCAATCTTCCTAGAGAGTGTTTGTGTGTGTGTGCGCGTTTGTGTCTGCGTGTGCGTGTGTTGTACTCTGCTCTGCAGTCTCTTGGGGCAGCTCTTTTATCCCTCAGCACATACCACACACAGTCTCTGCTCTCCATCTTTTCCTTTTTCTCTCATGTACGCGTTCTATCTCACAAATGCAAAAACACACTTACACACACATTCACTCTTCTTAAGTTCTCACGTTACTCTTTCTCACACGTAAGCTGTGTTTCTCTCGTACAGCCACAGTGCATTTGGCAGAAGAAGACCCCAAGGGTCATGTATTATATTCTGATCCTCTAATGTGAATTACACTCTTTCACTTTGTAGATTGGAAGAATAGCCACAGAGAATCTAATTTAACTTCAATCCAAAAATGTTCTTGTAACACAGTTGAAGAAATCAGCGAAAAATATTTGGATTAACCAAAAACATGCTTTTGAACTGGGTCAGTATTGTGTCCTCAGCTATTTTGCTGGCCAGCGGACTTTGCATGTTTTTGGTTTGCCTGATTTCTTCCAACACAAGATTGGAAAGCAGTGCAACATAGTGATAGGGCTCATTATTGTAATCCAGGTTGGTTTATTTTGAATATTCTATAAATGAATGAACATTTGATAAGAATAATAAAAATAACTTCTAATAATAACTGAAAATTGGATTATTAAAATACATTTTACAATACAATAGTTGAGATCAATACCACTCTCATGTCTTTAAGGTAAATATGAAGCTAGCAGCCGGTTAGCTTAGCTTATCTCAAAGACTGGAAATGGGGGGAAACAGCTAGCCTGGCTCTGTGATCAAATCCCCCTACCAGAACCTATAAAGCTCAAAATGATGAACTGTTCGTTTGTTTTGCTGTACTTTGAGGGGCTCACCTTCTGTTGCTAGAAGCATATTCTGAGCTGCTCTCACCAATAATGCCTGTTTGACAACTACATGCTTACATATGGTTAGCAGTACGTTCTGGAAACGCAATGCTTGGATGTTTTGGGAAGAGGTGATGCACTGGGAATAAGCTGGGTATTTTTTTGCAAGGAATCAATAAAAACGGAAACACTGAGCCATACATAATAATAATAAATAATACAATAATACAACGGAGGCCATCGTTTAACATGATCAAGTCAAATGGGGAAATACATTTTGAGTAACAGCAAAGCTAACTTATCTATTTATTATACTCATACAGTAGGACAGCTGTGTTTGCCTACTAATGTGATATATATGGATTTTTTTGTTAACTTCACTGATCCCTGTATTTTCTGTATTTTTTCTACCCCCTAAAGTATAGTGTTTCATTCCTATCTCTCCACTTTGATGAAAGAACCTCTAGTTGGCTACCACTGTTACTGAAGTGCCAAATCCTTTTTCTTTTTGATTGTAGAAATCTAAGAAAACTAAGGATTTATATACAAGCTTTTGAGGCAAATTGCATTCTTTTTGGAGTTATTAGCAGAATGTGTCAAACTGTGTCAAAAGCGTTTTTCTTTTCCGGCTCTTTCTTCGTGGTTATTAAAAAGGGGGAATGAAAAGCCATTAGTTAAATGTGCAGTATGCTGCATTACAATTACTTGTTTCCGTATGTTCAATAACAGTTCAGTACTTGTTTCATGAGATTGCCCTGAAGGTATTTAGAACAACATCAATACACAAGCCTTTTCTCTCCAGTAGTACACCAGATGCTTTTGTTTATGTCTCTGGTATATGATATTAATTAGGAAAACAATGATGCAAGAACATGTTTGGCTGACTGACTGGGAGACTGGCTTGCTGTTTGGTTTTCTAAATTCATAAGGTACTGCTGACTGTCTGGCTTGCAGGTGGGACGCTTTGTTGGCTGGCAGATTGGCTGTCTTGATTGACAGCCTTGCCTGCATTGCTGACTGGCTGACTGCTGAGGCGATGCACCAGCAGCTAAAGAATTACAATGCTCTGTACCAGGAGAAGAATCAATAGCTATTGAGGATGTGTAAATAAAATGCAGCTTTTAGAGTATTTTCACAGGATTGCTTTTTCTCTCCAGCCATGTTGTATCTATAACATTAATTAAACAAAATACATGATAGGCATATTTATTTATTTATTTTGCTGAAAAGAGGCAGCATGAAAAAATGGTGATGCAGTATTAAAGCAAAGTATTTGGACAGGGATCAGACACAAAAGTATGGGCTCAAGCACCCAAACCAATTATGCTACTGCCATGCCAACAAAAGGGTTCTTTTGCAGAGTGGCTTCCAGGGTTACTACAATAGGCTATTATAGACATATGTGTTAGTATGATAACAATTAAAGTGATATTAACATGTATTGTCTATAGAAATTAATGAAGTTGAATTTAAATAGGGACAGTAAGACCTTGTAACATGTTAGACACTGATATGTTTTTTTCTGTCAGTGGGCTGCTTGTCACTTATCCTTGATAAAGTTTTGAGAATAGCTGGCAGTCTATTCATTAAAAATAAGGAGTGTTATTAACAAATTAATTTAGTTCCAAAATGGTTGGTTATGTGGCATACTCTGGAAGTAAAAACCAATGCAACTCTTGGGAAATCAGCTCCTTTTTAGGCCCTTTATCACCTTTTTGCACTGTTGAAAATAAATTGCTAATGTCTTGGATGAGATGGTAGAGAGAGTCAGATATAATTGCCAGTATTTATGGAGGAAGTTGAGCATTTATTTTGTCTTCCATCACAGCTGCTGAGGCTTTTGGATTACATGGAGGCCACGGTCATGTTTGCCGGTCACAAGTGGAAGAACTTGACAGTGACCAGTGGAGAGTACAACATTCATTGTACTTGTCAGCCTGTCCTGCACTGACCCTTTCCCACCGGCTCCTTTTCTAACCTTAAGATAGATCATCAACACAGGTCACTGGACACGGGTCAACTCTTCTATAAAGACAACTGACCTGCTTCTGATGCAGGTCAAGAGCTTGGTGTAAAAAGTTTAACTTATATAGAGCTTATTGGACCTGCCGTTTTGTCTGGCTGGATGATTGACTGGCTGGTTTGCGAGCTGACTAGCTTATATACTATGTACTTCGTCAGTAGCCTACAGGAAACATAGGGATCAAATGTGGGAGTCTGAAAATCAGTTTCTTTCCCCAGACCTGGATGTCAAGAGTCAGAAACTTTACATAGCCTCTCAATCCGCTCCCAAGGAAGGGTTTCGATCAACATGTCAGCATTCTCAGAAACAAAAAAAAAAATAATTTTTTTTTGGGAGAAAAGGAGAGGGTCGATGAGGGAGGTTTGGCAGGATAACCATGCAAAGTCATTGCTGTCTTGCTCTCATGTGGTCAATAAAGACTATTGAAGGCTTCTGGAGTAGAACATTTTTGGCCTTATCATCCAGAATTCCTCAGCTAGCCCGCCTGAAATTCTGCCTGCCAGCCACCAGGCACCAGCAAGGCAGCGGCATAGGATAATACTGTACAAGTTAAGTGAAAGAGAGTGAATATTTCTGTTTGTTTTAGTGTGTATACAAACCAGTGTAGAGAGGGGGACAATTATACCGAAAAAGAGACAGTGAGTTCACAAGAGTAAGATTCCATGAGTTCAGCTCAAAAGAGCAATATCTCTGCATGTGAGGCTACATCAATTTAGTCTCTCTGCAACTGTATAGTTTGCTCATTGCCTACTGCTGAGATATTGACTCCCCACAGACTTTGCCACAAAATGATCATTTCTACACTGCCGGATAATTTACTTAGTCTTTGCATCCCTTCAAGGCTGTAAACTTGATATGCATCATCATCATTGCCCAAGAGGGAAAATAGTGTAAGATCATTAGAATATTGGGAAGATGAAAGATAAAAAAAAACAGAATGATTGCTCTCTCCTACCTCAACGTATTGAGAAAAAGTATGCAGTATGCAAGTATAGAGGAAAAATATGAAATATGCAAGTATTATTTGCAGATTTCAAAGCATGAAGCATTGCCGCTGTCAGGAAGTGCTATACTTATATCATGCTACAATTGGATATATGCTGAGAAGTAAAAAAATATGTAAAAATATATCATATTGACAACAGTTATTGAGGCCCTTCTCACCACAGCTTCACAATGTGTGGAATAATTTGAGTGCGCTCAGGAGATAACAGGTGCATTTATCTGATGTAAAAGAGAGAAGTGAAAGACGGCAAAGATGGAAAGTAAGAAAGTAGGGAAGAAAACTGAGACCACAAGTCTTGATACGGTGATATTCAGCAGACCGTGTGTATGTGATCCCAGGGATAATGGTATCGGCTGATGTAGGAAGTCTCCCTCGGAGTGCACAGTTCCTTCACCCTGGAAACAAATCATGTCACAGGAAACCTCTAATGCCAATCTTAATGAGATATCCCATCCTGGAGAATGCCATATATATGAACCAGTGGTCCACACTGTCAGCAGAAGGATTTTTGTCTCAGCAGAAGAAATATTACTTTCTGCAGGAAATAACCCTGACAGGTTACAGCAACATGGAGTGTGTCACAAAAAAGAATGGATAGATAGATAGGTCGATAGATCGATCGCTAGATAGATAGATAGATAGATAGATAGATAGATTTGACCTCTTTCATTAATGAGCCATCTTTGACCAGAGTCCTGCTGTTAGCCACATGTCCTTTGGGAGGGTGGACCAATCTAGGTACACACAGGACAGTGCTGAGCTTGAAAAACCCAGCAGTGTTGCAGTTCTCTACACACTCAGACCAGCCTGGCACCAACAATCCTTCCCTGTTCAATGGCACATGAATCTTATTTTGTTCATTCTCTCACTCACACAAGCCAGAGTCTCTGGGGTCTGAAGACTTTAAAATCCTATTTAAGTTATCTCCCTGCCTTCATCTACACTGATTGAGGTGGATTTAACAGGCGAAATTAAATGGGGATCACAGCTTTCACCTGGATTTACCTGATCAGCCTCTTTCAGGGAAGAAGAGAGAGTTCACGCTTTGTATTATTTTGTACATTAACACAGTGCAATCAAATATGAATATGCAATGCAATAAACAATGATCCAGCCACCAATATTCATTCAAGTATCTTGAAACTCTTCAGCATCACATTTAACCAGAAACACCAATAAAACCCCTCTCTCACACACACACAGTGAGGGCACTTGCAAAGCCTGCAGAGTAATCATCAGACTGATGGTAAAAAGACGAGGACCTATTGTGAAAACGGCTCTGTCAGAATAACCCCCTGACACACACAAACCTCCACACATATGCTCATACACACACAAACACAATCCTCCAAAAAAGAATCTCAAACATTATAGCCCATGATTTGCAGGTTAAACCATTAATAACAGCATTTTGCAGATGTAAAGTTGCTACTTTAAACACTTTAAACCCCTGTAATAGCAAAAAACTATTTCTCTTTCCAACTCAGGCTTATAACTAATTTAAACTGCTTTGCTTTGCTTCAATGACAGTACAGCAACATCAATCACACAGTGCTTCACACATTTTTTCAAGAACCGAAAAACAAATGTATATTTAACAATTTCCTCATACCTATAGTACTGATGCAAAGCATTTTTGTACCTTCTACATCTTTAGAATATGTCCTACATGGTTCATGATTCATATGCATCGATTTTTCCATTTTGCCTTACGGACTAAATTCTCTGGGGAATTTTAGCTTTAAAGTGCAACAACAGATTGATTCAAACACAAAGAAAAGAGGGACCACAGGCGTTTTACAAACCGTTAAATCACAAACAGAATGGTCGGTTTAAGTTGAGGCTCACGGACAATCCACATACACATACATTAGAACGCATGCACAAAGGAGAGCTTAAACAGAATGAAATTAGACAGAGGTTGGGTACTTTTAAAATCCCATCTGGGACTCAGTCAAGCAGTCATGACACCAAATTAGCATTTATGGCGAGGGGCAATTACTGAGAGAAAAGCTAACGGCGCTTAGCGTTCTGCAACTGTACCTGCCTTTAAAACGGGGGACACTGTCACACAAAGACCCTACGCACACACTTACTTACACTCTCACATGCACACACACACACACACACACACACACACACACACTTATACATACATATACTTCTTTCCCGCAATCAGATTCACACTGTTTCTAATTTATCACCACTTTCTTCATATGCACACGTGCACATACCCATGATCCTGCTATGACATCAATTTTATGGGCCGTTCAACCAAACGCAAAGTGAACAGGAGCAAGATATGGAAGGAGGGAAGTGAGGCGGGATGGGAGGAATTAGAGTGAATAAGTGGCAAACGAGTAGACGTGGGTAAGAAATTAATTTTATGCATTACGCGCTAAGCCAAGGCTCCTCATCCATGGGTTTTCTTTTTGGTCCCTTATGCATTTGGAATAATATAGGGTCACCCTCCCATAGACACTAAGCCCTCGAATCTCTTTCCATGTCCCTCGCTGCTTTTGCCTGCCCACTGCTGAGGCAGCATGTAGCCCTCCACTAGGAAATGGCAGGGTATTAAAAAGTATTAAGAAAGAGTCAGAGTGGGAATCGGAAGTGATAAGAAATGAAAGTTTACACACAGCACAGCTATCTTTGAGGCTTTTCACTGAGAAAGGGATTAGTGAAAGTGGGGGTGGCACCACGGAGGTGGACATGTATCAAAATGCTTGAGAAGATGAAATTGACTAATAGAGTGCGTACAGATGTATGATGATCTAAAATTAAGCTAATCATGCTTCATCAGGGTTTAATTTGTGATAATGGAATGTGTGAAAGTGAGCAAGACTTAAACTTTTCCACGAATTTACAGTAAGAGCCTCCTGTCATCTCAAAGCAGAGTGCAGCAGCTACCAAGGTCCATCATAAACTTACCATTACAGAATGAGTGTTGGATGCAGAGTCATACCTTGATGCCATATGCTCTTAAACAAACTCAGTGTGCACATAGAATATGCTCCCATACATTTATCATCAAAAGGTTATTTCTGCAGCCATCCCAGCAATAATGCACTCTAAGTGTTTCTTATCAGGGGCAGATAACATGACTTGAGCTGTGATTAGTAGCTGCTCAGCCGCGAGTCACTTCCTCCTCCTCACAGCGTTGACCATAGACTCTCTCTATTAGCGATCACCTGTATTTGCTGTGTTTACAGGGGCAAAATTGGACGCGTTTGGTCATTTACATGCAATCCACACCTTTAACTGTTGCATATATATGAGCCCATTTTCTTTCCTCAACCCTCAATGAGTGCTCTTAGGCAGAGTTATGACTTGCATCAATGAATGGCAATTGGCACGCCTCAAATCTAAAATCAGGAGTTGGCGTGGTGGAAGGGGAGCGCTGAAGAAGTTTGCTGGCAAAGTTTAGATAGGAGGGATCACACTTGTTTGTCAATAGATTTACATTATTTGTCATTCAAGTAAATATTGGGCTAGAATAATGGATTTGATTAACAAAATGCAATATTAGATAGCCTTTGAAAAATAAGATTGACTGACAAAACAATCTTACCACAACATCCATTTAGTAGCTGTTCTGGAGTTTTCAATCATATCACATGATCTTCCTCAAACAAATTGTACTGATAATGAAACACTTACTAGGACTTGAAAAGTTGAACATCTAAAACATTATGTTAGCTTAAATCCGTACACATATATTCATATATTCATTTTCTTTGTGGGTTTTTTGGACTGTGGGAAGAAATTACAGCACTTGGGGGTATCCCACATATGGAGAACATAAACCTCACAATGAAAGAAATAAGGGCTATTAGTTTAAGACAACAGTGCTAACCACACTTCCTCTGCTGTTGCGGGGATACTGATCCATTTGGTGTCCTCTCTCTTGGTTTGTTTTGGAATACATTTAACACAAGCAATGCCTTCCTGTAGACTAAAGGGATAATGAAAACTCTAAAACATATTCCAAAAAGTTTAGCCTCTTCAAACTTTTCTGTTCAGACAGAAATCTGGCAGAGACAGATGTATCATCAGCTTTGTACAGAAAACAGACGCTCATAATTGAAAAACTAATTACAAACAAACATCGCTGTACCCTACATCCAGACTTAAATTCATTTTTTCAGGATTCAAGGACTTCATCACTTTCAAAGGTACTGAACTAGGGGAAAAATAGTCATATTGAGTCCCCAGTGATCTATTTATAAAGGCAGGCTTTTTACACCCTATGTCTGCTTTCACCCTTTGATATCATAATGACACGTTACTCAGTCATCCAGTCTACAGATTGTAATTGCCTTCCTTTTAGTTGTTAAAGCTCTTTAAAGCGATGGGTTTCTCTGTATGCAAGTCAGTTTTTCTACTTCTCTTTTGTTTCTGGTCTCTCTCTCTAAGGTGCTTTCTCATGTGGGTCACTCATATTTTATTAGAGAATATGTCTTTTAATATATTTTCTACAAAATCACGTGTGACTCTGCATCCCCTTGTGGACTTCTGCCCTACAGCTCAAGCACCTTTAAAAAATTGTGCTCTTTTTTTCTGCTGCAAATCCAACTCTCTGCGAGACCTTTACAACCTCAGTAATAACACTCCCCCGACCCCAGTCCCTCACTGCCGAGTATCCCAGTGTGACCACCAGCGACCTTTTAAACCTCACTTTGCCACGACGTGATTCAGAAGATTTATAACATCTGTCAAATGCAGCCTTTTCTCACCAGGGATTCAGCTCAATCCCTTGTCCAAGCCCCAGTCCTTCCCCGACTAGACCCCTTGTTGGCTCAGCTCCTTGCACTTCTGTCTCTGCTGTGCAATTCAGCCATTACAAGGCAGTCCACCTTTCTAAATTCCTCCAAGTCACCTCAGTGCTGACAACAATATGAAGGATCCGACAGGAACTGTACCCCCTACCTCCAGGCAATGTTTCAACCTTATATTCCAGCTTTGCACTCTGTAGTTAATAGGTGCTCAGCATTCTCTTCCCTGTGGCGAACCGGCTATCACTGTGCTCTGTCTGGACTTTTTCACCCTCCTGGGCTCTCAGTGGTGATATGATCCTCCTGTCAGCTGCAAGACAGCAGAATCACTCCTTATCATCTATTGTACGTATAATGAAAACTTCAGGCTACACCTCACCCCAGACTTTGTCCAGCCTTTCCTTTACTTTCCCTTTTTCTTTTTTTCCTTTTACACTTTTACCTCTTTCCATTGCCAGACTACTTTAATTATTTCTAAACTCTATGTCTACTGTATTTGTTTTGCTGAGTCGCTGTCAGTGAAGGGGCTAGCAGTAAGCTTGAAATGTAATTGTAAGTATAGTATGACCTCCCCCCACCACACAACACAGACACACATGCACACACACCATGCTCCACCACCTCTCTTGCTCTGTCTGGATGACGTTTCTGAATTTGTAAGTGGCAGACAGACAGGCAGGCTTATTCACATGCACACTGAGGAGTCACATGATGTGTCAGATAGAAGGGACTCTCCTATCAGCCCGAGCATTTTTTATTATTTATGAGTGCTCCATATGCATAGAAAATGTAGGTCTTTATTTCATGCAGAGTAGTATGATGTAATATGTATATATTATGTATATGTATGGACATGATATTATGTCAGTCAAATCTGTGCATATGCAAGCACCAAGACTTAACAGTGACTGGAAGGTAAGTCATGACAGCAATGTTGTTTGGAAATCTAAAATTTAAAGTGTTGGACTGTCAGATGAGAAATATTTCTCTCCTGCATTTCATGCAATTGTTTCACTCTGCAGTAAAGGCTGCAGGACAGCTTATTTCCCAAATGTTAACCAGGATTAGGTTAAGAACCCCTTTGTCAGCATCAAGTCAAAAGTATGTACTGTATTTGCTTCTGTGTGTGTGTGTGACTGTGTGTGGTTGCTCATGACACAGGAGAATCAGACAGAGTTAAATAAGAGAAGGCATTCACATCCATCCCAGTCTCCTCCCATCACTGGAGATGACAGGCAAAATGCTGACACCGCCCTCTTCTCAAATTGAATTTGAGATATAATATATTCCTGTTTTAATATGAGTGGTAAATCATGTGGGAATAACCCGCACTCACTCACTTTTGGGCTCTCTCTCTCTGTTTCTCTGGATCAGGGGGTGATGGATGGATAAATGGGGAGATTAAATGTGATTTGATACAAATCTTGCTTTCTCTCTGTCACATACAGACAGGCAAACATCAGTACACAGACAAATACACAATCACAAGTACACATCAAATTCTGTCTGAAAGCCCGTCTCCTGCATACATTACAGCTTCTTCCTCCCTGGCTTCACTTGTCTAAGCGCCCTTACACCCCATTTAGACCTGGAATAAGCAAAGCCTTGCATTCTGTTAAAAGTAGTTCTTTAACACATCGCAAAGACTACAGCTGATACTCTTATTCACTTTTTTGCAACTAATTAGATGAGAAGACTGATACCACTTTGATGTCTTTACGCTAAATATGAAGCTACCGCCCAGGACCTGTTTCCGGGCAACCAGCCAAGGCTCCTGGAAGTTACTGGTCCCGACCAAAAAATAGTCTGGCACGTAACCAACCATAAAACAGTGATTTGTCATTTTTATACTTCAGTTTTTGTACAGATGAAACTAATGATATATATGTTAATTAGTGAGCTTTAGAGGGGCTGGTAGTCGGATTTTGTTACGTTCCCAAAATGTAAAACTTTTCCTTTAATTCTGTGCCTTTATGACGGGGAAAAAAACGAGCCATTAGTCTGTTTTTGCAATCCAGAAACACTGCAGAAAGTATGCCTAGAATATGAATTGAGAGTATATGTGACAAAGTCGAAACTAGCACTATAAAGCTTTGCATTGCTTTGCATTGGTGTTGTTGTGTTGTTTGTTTATGAAGAAAAGAAAAGGTGAAGGCAAAAAAATAAGCAGAGGAGGATCTGGGATAATCTGTGAAATCAGTGATCAGTGACTGAACGAGTCAGAGATCTCTCATCAACTGCATTAGCCGTTTAATTTAAAAGCATATATATATATATATATATATAAAATAAGATCCAACTTGTGTCAACAGTGCTAGACACACTGCTAACACCTAGGCAATGGTTAGACAATGACAATGGCCCAACTGCACCTGATGGCCAGCTGTCAGCTTGGTGTAACAGCTTAAGAACAGCAAAACCAGGACAACAGCCCTGAGCTGATAATACCTTATCTGCTGTGCCATCAGTCAAATTGACACCCTAGAGTTTGAAATTGTTTGACTTCCTTATTTGTTCAGAATTGGGCCATTTATCACAATTCCCAAAGGCCACAAAAATCCATAAATAATTGGAAAAGACAAAGAAAAACAATAAAAGTCATGACACAAATGAGGCTTTTCCATTCAGCCTTTAGTTTTATGTTCTTTTTATGTTCAACAGGAAAATCAGTAAACCCTGGGAGCTTAGCAGCACAATGTGTTAAAATTCTAAAATCAATTCATTTGACAGCACATATTAATGTTCTCTACTTCTCAAGTCACACTCAGGATGCAGAATGAAAATGACATGTCAGTAATGTGTCGGATTTTAATTCTTACCTCCTAGCAATTGTTTTTCCTTTCCTTTATATTGGCACTGAATCTAGATTAGCTCAATCATATACACAAATACTGTATTCACACACGAAGTGCAGAGAAGAATTTGAATAATCACACTCGCTTTTACATAGCCCCCAAGCTAATGCCCCACACACACACTGGCACTGAATTTCTTCCCTGTGTTGTGATAATTACTGTAGGCAGGCTGTGTAGTTTAGCAGAGAGAGACAGAAATGTGATGTAGCCTGCAGCCTTACCTGGCATTCATTCCTCTCAATAGAGCTTATGGAGACATTAGGCAGAAGTCATTAACTACAGCAGAGACAAGGAGAGATGGGGGAGAGAATCCAACTCACTCACTGAAATAAAACACCGCGCGAAATAAAAAGCCACTGGTGCATGAGGAAGTGTCCTGCACGCTCCTGTGTGCATGCATATACAGTAGCTTCTGTGTGCATGTTTGTGCGCTAAAGACTAACAAAGAATGACTTTATGCGTGCATCAGTGTGTGTGCATCAGTAATTTGCATCCATGTCTCAAACCTTAAGCTATATTTTGTTAAGGGTGTGACGCAGCGCAGAGCAGTGATGCTGTCAGTAGTGATGAGATCCACTATGAGTGATGTGAGGTGTACGAATTCACTCTTCATCTGTGTGTGCAAAGCAACAGACAACACATATGTTCCCAACACGTACAGTAGGATTCACATGAAAAAAAACCGTCTTGCCTTTGTGCACACTGGCTGCACTTTACACTTTACAACATTCTACATTCAGTCTTTTAAAATAAAAATAGAGATGGTTAAATCTCTGCAAATGTTAACATATGCCAAAATCATTTGCATTTGCTTTCATATTCAAACTTGCTCTCCCATGATATGCAGCTGAATGAAGAAAAACAGCAGCACAAACAACATCTTAACGGAGATCCCTGTGTTCATTGTAACCTCTGATTGATGCATGACGCACGTATTTCATTACATTCACATGTGCCTATCTGGGATTTGCAGTATTATAAATGATTTATGTCTATATAAGGGTGGAATAAAAACACCCAGTGGTGCCGTCTTTCAAAAGTTATTTTCATTTTCCATCTCCCTTTTGCACACGTTATCCATATTTTAAGCCTGACTTGGTTTAATTCTAAAATAGTTAAAGTACTGGTTAGTAAAATGGTTTTGTATGTCTATGTGAGCATGTGTGTGTGTGTATGTGTGTGTGTATGTGTGTACTGGTACAAAATGAGAGAGACTTAAGAAGCATTTATCATGATTAGTCTTTCATCAGTGGACCAGAAGAGGCCTTTAATATCATTGACAGTCATTCCCTGCTTTTTCCATCTTCATTTTTTATCCCATCCTTCCCTGATTCACTCAGCTCTGCTTTCTAGAGGCTGTTTTCATCAAAGGAGCTCAATAATCAGCAAGCACCATCCCCCCTCCACCCATCACCTCAGGCCTATAAGAGCACTCATTAGCTTGACCTTGCTTGCTGTTGTGGCATAAGGGTGAGGGGTTATTATCCATATCTGGCATCGTGGACTCAGCGGAGCAAGCTAACATGATATGATGACAGACTGAGCATTTCTCTCTCTTAAGAGTGAGGGTGGGAAGACCAGACTGAACTCTGACGCCTGTGCAGAACTACCATTTTGCCTTGTTTTCTGTAAATAACAGTAAGCTGTGTCAAACTGATGAGGACAGTACCTGAAACCATAGGTGTTGATCTCACATATTATGCATCTGATCTCTCTGAAACAAGCAGAGAAAATCAGTCAAATATACAAATGTGTCAATCAATAATCATTGGATGCAATAGCTAAGGGCTGAATCTTATTATTATTTTAATTATTGTACATTTTTAACCATTTGCCATGTCAGAAAATAAGAAAAAGATGATTTTTCTTCTTCAAATTGTTCATTTAGACCGACCACCAGACCAAAACCTTTAATAACTTTGGATGCTGGAAGCAGTGAATGTTTGATGTTTTGCTTGATAAATTGAAACGGCTGTTGATAAATTTTCAGTTGATCAACTAATCAATTACTTACCGTTACTAGATCCAGTAATGAGTGAGCTGTTGCCTCCAGAATTTAGGTGAAAAATCAGTGCTGCGCATAAAATCTTGGGTCAAGCGAAGAAAAATTAAAAAAACATTTTTCTATACATTAAAAATATATTGTTATAATCTATAGTTGTATGTGATATTAACATAAACAGATAAAAGCTACTGAAAGATCAGACTTTTATTTATCAGACAAGACAAATCACAAAATGACCTCCTCCGGGGTATTAAGGGAGGCCACCTTCTATTTATCATCACATCAGTAGTTGAGAAATAGCTAAAGTGGCAGGACAGAGCTCCCTGTTCTCTCTCCACACAGCTCTCAAGAACAGCAGTAGCTACCAGCACTGAGCCCTTTATGTGTCTTTTAACTACACAGTATCTGTCTAGTTTGCTTTTGATCTCCAGCGAGACAAAGGGGTGGCAGAAAGATGCTAGACAGTCATTTCTTACCTTTCTTGGAGGGCTGAGAAAATCAAGTGCGGTATTAAATCTGATCCTGTCAGTGCAGTTGACGGCTAGAGGGGACTCTGTAAGAGGCTTTATTTCTGCTGTGGATCTGTCTTTAAAAGCTAAAGGAAAGGTAGGGAAAGTCTTTGGGAACTCTCAGTCTAAAAGGAATTAATTTTTTTCTGTCTGGCAGAAAAAAAGAACATCAATTCTTGTTTGATTTTACTTTATGGTGTATGGATTATGACAACAAAAGACACTGCGCACACCTACTGCATACAGCTATGTGAACCACCTTAACACATGCAAACACACACATTTACACACTCAGAAACACACACAAATGTGGTATGTTTTTTTCTGCTTCCTTCAGTCCTTGTTTTAATGTGTCCTTCTATCCTAAACGTTTCGGATCTTAAACTTTGTTCAACCACCATTACTGTATAACTGGTTCCACCAGTCTGACCAATAGCCACTAATTAGCAACCCCTCTGGTATGAGAAATCTTTCTTGAATTATGCCCCTTGACCTGTCTTCCAAAATGAAAGAGCACGGTATCAAAATGAATTTGCATGTGAGTGTAAGAGTGCAGTCTACAGGGTCAACAGGTGGGCACCCTCTCAATAACTAGTGTTTCATTGAGGTAGGCCCTGCATCCCAGAACCACCCCCCTCTTTCCCTTTACCCACACACTCAACAGAGCCCTCCATAGCAGGTTATATTCACTTTTGTCCATAATATCACCAGTTAATAGCATGCTATCCAACTACAACCAGCTATCACCATGTCAAACTAGCCAGCATGCTCCTATCACCAGTAGGATGCTGCTCAAAACACCAAGCAACAGCCAAATAATCACCCTCAGTTACCTTATCTTGGCAAGCAACAAAGCATACACTGTTATCTACCACATCACGTTAGGCTAACAGTATGTCAGGCTAACTAGCATGCCAGCGAGCCGCCAGTTTGGTGGTGGCTTGGTGGTCACTGGTGTGTATGTTTGTGTGCGTGTACATCTCAAGTCTCACTAGGGGAGCGGTTACAGGCCGGGTGACAGATTGTCCAGACAATTGCTTTTAACAAGCTGGAGGGAAAGTAGGGCAAAAATACTAATGTCTCGCCTCACCGATCCATTCCACCTCAATTTCGCTCTCTATAATTTATAAGTGGACGCTTCGTCTCCACACATCTTGCACACGTGCACGCACACTAATGTGAACGTACATGTACATGCCAACCTGCACACCAGATGAGCACAGCAGCATGCACACATAGAGAAGAATGTGGCTACTTTATCTGGGTTTTTTTTGTCATTTCCAGGTTTTGTTTTTGTAAAGTAAATACCAAGAGCCAAAGCGAGACGCAACTTGATTTAGCAATTATGTGTTTGTGCCTGTCTGTTTATTTGCATGCTATTAAACCCCAGGCCAATGTGACGTCTTAAGTCTTAACAGAGCATAGTAAGTGCAGTATAAGATTAGTCAGTGAAGGACAACTAATCAATTAGAAACCAAATGAAGTTATTATTAGCTCCCAGCTGCATGCAGTATGGTCAGGAATAAAAGAGTGTTTGTTTGTAAGAAAGGAAGAAATGCTTCCTGTAACAGGTAGACTTTGAGGACGGCTGGGAGAGCATTTTCTCTTGTTTGTTCTACCTGGGAAAACAGGAAAATTAGATATTGACTGCAGAATAATGTTTTTCATTTCAACGAAAACAGAGGCATGCCAGCAGTGAACAAGCTGCTGCCTTAAACATTTACTGAACACACATATATACATACACACAAACCAGGCAAATGCAGTACATGTAAAACATTTGCGAGGGCTTTAGATTATCCTTTGGACTCAAATATTGATCTCTACTATATATCTATCTACTTATGCACTAGAATCCATAATTGTCTCAATTAATACTTAAAGGGTAAAAGATATTTTCTACAGCTACACGTATCCCTCAGAGCTGTTGCAATAAATGTAAATACATTTTTGACCAAAGACCATGATGTTATATGTGAGATGACTTTTTTCATACAATCAATACAGCACTAATTAAGTGCATAATACATACTGGTGTGCTAAAATAGCATTTGATCTAAAATCACATTATAGTATTAAATGCTCTTAGAGAATAAAGTATTCTTTTCATTTCAATCATGTGGTCATTCATATATTTCTGAGCTTTTATTTGCACAGCAGCCAATTAATATTGAAAAGGATGCTGATGAACACAATCACATAATAATAGCAGAATTGTGGCTTCAGCAGTGAGAGCAATGGAGTTAATTCAGACTACCAGTAGGGGAAAAAAATGAAAAAAATATAGCTTATATTAGGATGCCAATAAAAACTGAAACCCATGGTGAAGCTCATTTGGAGCATTATTAAAAGCCATAATATGACCCATAATTATCTCGTCCTGCTCTTTGCCTGGTACTTAACAATCTGCACACAGAACTTGTTCACTGTGGAGGCAATTATCAAGAAGTTATTCTTAGTGCTAAGAAAGAGCAAAAGTCAGTCTGCTGTTGCTAGGAGATTTACGGTAAAAGAGGTAAAATTAATTCATTTTAACATGTGATATATTGATGGAGCAAGTGAATATTTATATGTTTATAAATGTGTAATTATTTCAGCTAATTAACAAAAAGGCAATTGCTTTCTCTCACAATTGAAAAAGTCAAGTCTCACAGTTAAGTAAATCTAATCTAGTCTGTTTCTTTGAAAAACAATTGCGTTCCATCCAGCCCAGTGCTGCTCATGCAAAGTCTGAGAGAGGACCTGGGATGTTTGATGACATCAGAATATTTATATGTTTATAAATATTAGTAGGCTATTTGCTAACCTCCAAGATTTTCCAGTTCTTATCTGCTCCTGCTCTTTGTCAGCTTCTGCCACCCTCTTCTCTCTCCTGCTCTCTCTGCCCCCCAGTGTGCTCTGTTTCAGTTGAGGCAAAATATCAGTCCATGCATAAATGATTAGAGTTCTGTAACCAAAGGATTATCTTTTCTATCCCTCCTGCACAAGTACCTTTGATCGTGTAACATGCATCGATTCACACACCGAGGCACGTGTACACATGCACAGACATTCACACTTTTGAGTTGGACAGAGCAGGGTGTGCACATGCATTGATCTGGAGGATTGATCTGGAGGCCATTGCTGGTCAAAAATGTAAGTGAGCGTGTGTGACTGTGTGTGTGTGTCTGTGTGTGTGTGTGTGACTGCCTGGGGGTGTGTGACAGGATCAAAGGTACTTGTACAGAAGGGATAGAAATGATAATCCGTTGGTAACAAAGCTCTCTAATGATTTATGCATGGATTAAAATTATTCCTCTCCCCTAATGTTGCATCCCAGAGAAACAGACAGAGAGACAGGACCCTGACATTATTAATATATGGATTAATTTTAAGCACAGTAGCTACCACAGCTGCAAATGCTGCTAAGAAGATAACCAACTTCAAAGACCAAAGATACTCCCAGATAGGAACAGAATAAGGTTCTGTTTTAAACTTAAAATGTAACTTCAAATTGCTTCCAGAAGTCCCCCCAATTCATGAGAGGTTGTCAACTATATGGAGCTTTATAATTTGTAATAAAGCATATGCAATTTGTCGCGAGAGCTTTAATTCAAAGTACTTTATTATAAAAGCACGGAAGCATGCATGATCAGTCAAATAATTTTGTCCAACCTTAAAAATCTTGTTTTACTTTTTCACTTATAAAGTGAACTTGACTTGAAATGAAACACTCTTATTTCTCTTTTAAACAGCATTTGCATTGACATTTTCAGAGTTACTGCAAGAATAAAACTCTCACCCTCACTGTTATTCTGCTTTATTGCAAATCAGCAGGCATATGAGTACTTTCGGTGAGCAACAGTAATTTCTCTAACATGATTTCAGCTGATCTATAATGGGAGAAAATATCGGTCCATATGCACGACTTCCCCCCCCTTGCAGAAGTCAAGGATCATTAGAGTGTGTGTGAATGTGTGCAGCGTGTCTGTGCATGTTTCTTCCACTAAGACTGAAACATCTGTCTTTCTGACATTGCTTTGAACTGCTAAATGTGGACAGTTTGAAGTTTACATCCCTGCTTGTAACCATCCATACACTTTAGTGTCAAATCTGTAGTAATCTCTAAGCATCTTTTACACACAGATGAGAGGTTTACCACAGTAAAGACAGCGAATTTCATCCATTTTCCTTATTTTTCATTTGAGAGAATAATTACACCAAGGATCAGTTTGGATAATTTTATCTATTGTGGCTAATGGCAATATGACCCTGAAGTTAAAGGGGCAAAAAGGTGTAACAAATGCATTGTTTAAACAGTACTCAACTTGAGACTCTTGTCCTCAACAGCTATCAGCTATTTTTCATCACTATGTGTTAATAATGGTGTTTTATAATTGTGAAGGCTAATGAGAATCTCACTGTAGCTACAAATATTTTATATTATCAACTAAAGATCCATACAATACGGGACTGATTACTGTATTAATTAATGTTAATGTTTTCTTTTGTTTTAAGAGAGCATGAAATTGTCTGAGCAGTGTTTAAGCTATTTTGAAACAAAAGTTTACAGCCATGCTAGTGGCTCTATGAGGCTGTACATAAGGACAGCAGTGCTGTGAGCTAAATGCTAACGTCAGCATGTTAACATGCTCACAGTGACAATGCTTTATAAGCTTATGTTGAGCAGGTATAATAATCCCCATATTCATCCTAGTAGGAGCTCATGTACAGCAAGCTTGAACTATCATTAATTCAAAATGCTTCCCTTTATTCTTTGAGATCATTGAAAAGTCCACTGGGACGATGTTCCTTTGCTGTCTGTACCAGCAGAAGAGAGGAAGGGCAGGGAAGCATTATTAAAGTAATAAAGAAAACAAGGAGAGCTGAGTTGGAATTTGAATATTAGAGGGAAGAGTTCAGAGTGGAGGATGGGGTGCACAGGAGAACGGAGGTGTGTAAGAATGATAAAAGAGATGCAGAGTAGAGCGTGTGTGGAGGGAAGAAAGACGGAAAACCCTGAACAGAGGCCCAGAAACACTGAAGTGCTGACTCAGCTACTTGACTTAACAGCCGAAAGTGTTCAGTCCCAAACTCCGACACATATACACACATACACTTGAGCACACACAGTTGCTATGCTCCCTGTACTTACTCATACATACAGTCAGATACAGAAAACAATCTTTCACAACACATCTGTAAATGCACTGTAATTACTGTAAAACTAAAGCAATGAAGACAAAACACTTCTTCTCTTTCAATTAATATTGTAATACACATCTTTTGTCGTATATCACTGACTTATATTCACGCAAATTATTTAAATGTTCCAGCAGACAATGATATCTGAAATTGATATGTTCTGACATGCACTTGAAATTAATTCAATTATTTGCTCAATTAAAGATTTTATAAAGCCAGGTGCTAGATATTGTAAGGCAGTTCTGTACCTCTGTTGGCTTTGCTATTGTGTGTCTAGAATATGATGACGGTGTGGTGTGGTGGGGGTGGGCGAATGACAAATTACAGACATGTTGCACTCCTATGTATGGTATGAGTATTCACCAACACTGGCTAAGCCTACAATCTAACTGTGGTATTGAACCTTTTTATCCACAGCACACACATACTATATCTGTCACTCCCTTCCACACACAACGGATAACAGTGTTTTGCTGTAGAGTAGAAAAACTGCACTTGTTCCCATAGAATTAGTTAATTTTAACAAAGCTGTATACTTATCACTTGTCATACTTTTCAATAAAGCAATGTAATAAAGGATCATACCTGTGGTTTTTACTACAAATTGTGTATATATTATGTAATTGCTGAGCATTTTCCAAACCATACCAAACCAAAGAGGTTTTGTTCAATTTCCAACCTTCCTCACAGTCATTGTTTTCCATTCAATGCACAGACTTCCAGAAACTTGAAGCTTGCTTTGTCAAAATAAAGTTATTAATATGTGGTACTATGAGTCATTTTCAAAACTCACTCAATGACACTCCAGCATCTGAATTAGACCTTTTCCATGGCAGATATTTTGACTTGTTATAGCAGGAAAAGGCCAGGTGAGACATGATGGCTCAGTTCCATCAAGTGTTCCAGTAAGCTATGCCAGTGAGCCAGCACACATTATACAAGGGCCCTGGAAGTAGATCACCTAAATGGAATACACTCGTTATTTATGTAATTTATGTAATGTATTTACACCTCTGATTTTCCTGCAATAACATGCCAAAATGTCTGCTGTGAAAAAGGTCTATTGGAGAGTTAGCAAATATTTGCCCTTTTCAAAACAATATCGCTAAACAGCAATAATATAGCTTTGACAAAAATAATTTAATAGGTAAAGGTAAAATATTGTTCACTGTGTTGGATAAGCAAGTATCCGCAGGTTTATTTTCACACTGTAGGGAAATGAACTGAAACCAGTGGGTGCCTGGGGCAAGAGAATTCAATTTAAAAATGTAGTGTTCGATTTGGAAATGTTTGCTAATGTAAGATATATCTGATTTATATATGGACTAAAATATGCTAAATATGCATGTAAGTTGTGCATTTCACTTTTAAACAGCTGTCTTAATGATATACTGTATATAATCATTCCAGTCCCATAGATTCTGTGGGTCTGATAAAACACAGAAACCTATCCAGATACACCAACAAAATCCTATTATTGAGGCTGGTAATAAACAGTACACACAAATATTACCTGGCTGTCTCTGGTAGCATTTCCCCCATGTTCTTGGCTACTCCTAGGGGGCATTGGAAACTGCTCTCTCTGCCTTTATGTGAAGCATATACAGTGCAATAGTTTGTATGCTAGTGAGGCAGTGTGCATGCGTGCTAGATGAGTTAGGAGGGGCGTTTTGTATTCTCTGCATTCACACCTCCCTTAACACAGATAACATGCTGTAGCCATGGAGCTATTCCTAATTTTAATTTGCCCATACTGACCCGGTTGAGCCAATGATTAGCTTATAATTATCTAGGAACAGGCCAGAGCACCGGCATCAGCAAATTGGAGCAGGAAAGATTTTACTGTGGGCCTTCATGGTGGGATTTTAATCGAACCTTATCAACATTTGGGAAAACACACCTAAATGTGTCTCAGAGCAAGAATGAAGTGAAAAGCTACACCGGAACGTAGTTTGTTTTTTGTCAATGCAATGTTTATTTGAGCTTTGACATGAAGTGATTTTTGCTCCACATCAAATCTTTTCAGCCACGGTGTCTGCAAAGTTGGTCTGTGAGTTAATGTTAATGGAGCAATTTCAGGTTTTAGTCCCTTGGCATTTGTCTTTGATTGTCCTGGCTTTATTGAGTAGATCCTAGGGGTAAAATTGTTTTTAGAAACCAGTTACTGGACTTTGACTTGATTTGAAGATAGATAGATAGAAGGTAACTTTATATAGTCCTTTATGCCTTGTAATTTCTTTGCATGTGAAACAGATCATTTTGTAGTTTAGAGAATTCTTTAAACAAACTTTATCAGGAGATACATTCATGTTTGTCAGTTCCCAAGCCTGTGTACTGGTGGCAAAGATTCTGTCCTTCTTGTGTATGTGTGCAACAATTGTGTGTGTGTTTGTGTGTGCGAGCAGATGTGCATGTATCTTGAGAGGGGTTCCCTATGGCTGTGAGGTTTAAATGATAAACAGATGTCTCCAGTTGGTGAGAGAATAAGGAAAATACAGACTGTCAAACACAATCAATAATAACAAGAACACACAAGCTCCAGAGAAAATGCACTGGCTTTCTCTTTCATCATTGTAAAGAAAGTGTGACTGAATAAATTGTGTAACATTGCCATGCTAGCTTGAATAAGTGTATATGGATAAGCTATACAAATCTACCAGAATCACTCCATTATACCATATGTAAAAAGCCTCTGGAGAAGTTAATTTGAAGGAACACCAGAGGTAGAGGAAGTAACTTCAAGGGCTAACCAAGGAGAAAAGAGAGTTCCTCTCTGCCTCACTCTCTTGCCTTTCCTTTGTGACTTTTATGGCTGATGAAGATTCCACTCCCTCCATTAGTTCATTCATCCATTGTTTGTGCTGCCGTTCTAATATGGTGTCATAGGAGTCACATAAAAAAGAAATAAACAAAAGAATAAATAAATGTGGATATATAAAGACAAATAATAATTTTTCCTTTTGCTTTCCCCTTTTGCTTTTGCTTTTCCCTTATTGCTTTTGCTGTTCCTTGAAGTGCCAATCTGTCAATCAACTGGCTTTGGGTGGGCCTTCCTGCCAAAGCTGAGTAATCAATTCATGACACATTTCATTTCATTGTTTTGGTATTCCGGCCGCAACTTTGATGTTTAGCTTCACTCTCACTGCTCTTATCAGCTCTCTTTTCAGCCACAGCAGGTAGCTGTTTTCAGTGAAAATGTCCTAAAACCCCGTTGTCTACCTGCCCTTCTCCAAAAGGTAGGCAGACAAAAGGTAGGCAAAGTTAGCATCTAGCTGGTAAACAAAATGAAGCACTTAGCTGCTAAAAAGCCAGATATTTCCATCAGCAATCGGTGGAGAGTAAAAACGGAGCTAAGAGTGAGTGAATGTTTCAGGTGGCCAAAAACAGGACTCCAAATGAATGCTAATGTTGCTCCGTATCAGCTGGACGTGTAAATAGGTAACTGTTCGCGAGCAAGTTTACATATCAACCCAAGTGGCTGAAAAAGTGTTTCTGTCATTCAATTCAATGCAGTTATAGTGGCTGGAAGTGTAGCATTGCTGCTAAGCGTAGCATGTTAACAAGCTAATATAGGCATGTTGATATTTTTTATCTGTAAGCAGAAAATGACCGAAATTAATGCTAAGCTTTTCTTTTAAATTCAGCCAACATTTAAGGTTGTAATAATGTACACAATAATGACGGTAAATGTATTTGTAAGCCTCTGCCACACACCACCACAAATCCTCTGCCAGCAACCGAGACAAATACTTTTCTGCTTAGCCATTGCCAATTTTTAGCTAACTCTACACATTTCAACCTGACACACTGTTGAAAAACAAGACCTGCCAACAGTGCATAATCTCTCCCTCTTTATCTGTCTCTCTTTCAATCCTTTCCTATTTTCTCTTGTGTATTTATTTCATTTTTCACATTTCTCTACTTTTTTGCTCTCTCCCTCTCCCTGTTTCCCTTATTTCCAATTTCTCCCCCATTTCTGCTTCACAATCACAACGACAGCTCAGATACAGGAGGAATAAGCAGATGAGCTGTTATAGAATATTTCTCTTCCAGGATATTTCTCTGGATGATCTTCATATAATGCATCGTTGGCCTTTTTCTCGTGTGCTCAATAGGCTGCTTTTAAAATCTGGCTACAGATCAAGTTTAAGAGGAAAACAATACTGCTGTCTACCTGTCTGTGTGTGTGTGAGTGTGTGTGCGTGTGTCTCGATGTCTGCGTGTTTAAGCATGCACACCTGCCTCTGGGTAGTGCTGAGTGTGAGTGTGTGTGTGTGTGTGTGTGTGTGTGTGTGTGTGTCAGTTTGCCTGCAATGTGTGCTTCCTTCTGATAGGGTCTTCAGTCGCCTGTAACGGGTGAAATTGTATTTGCTAATGGAGCCATTTTGGGACAAGAAGGCTCAGACAGAAACAGAGCTATCTGACCCAAGATAACACCTTTGTTTGTTGGCATTTCTTCCCATTGCTGCACCTAATTCATCAGACATTTGGACTGTGCCATTTATTCTCTATTAAACTCACATAGCATATAAATTCAGTTCAGTTACACTACATCTTGGTGAGTTTTTAAGATTGGTTTTATCAGTCATAACGTGAGATCCCATGAGCAAGGCACTTAATGCTCCCATTGCTCCAGCAGTGCTGTTCAGTCACAGACAATATCTAAAACTGAAAAACTGTTTTTCCCCTATAGGTCTGGCTGTGTGTGACTGTGTGAATGTAAAACAGGGTGATTCTGAGCAATAACTTGAGCAGTGAAAGTTTTTTGTGGATATAAATACAAGCAAATTTTGGCTTCATCCTATAATAGTTCCCTGTCCTAATTACTAATGCCAATCTCAGTACACAGATAATGGTATTTATTCTCATGGGGGATAATGATGGATTATCTGTTCATCAGTTCAGTGCAGTTGCCATAAAAAACATCCCCACCTGCTATTAAATTGCTAGCATGTGACATCTGCAGGCACATCTGGAGTTGAAAAGAGGTTTGGTATCAGCACAGCATCATATAGCATTACGCAACATTGAGTTACCACCTACATGAGTCCAACTGGGTGAATGAGGAAATCTGTTCTAAAAAGAGAAGTCAACAGCCTGAAAAACAACACCTTGCACAGTATTGACAAAATGGTGTTTTGTTGACGAATATACTGCTGGTCCCTAAGGTCCTTATTAGACAGCATTACATGTAGAAAGAGATGTCATAATACTGTATGAGAAAGATACTGAAGGATGACCTTTGGAAATTGACTTTTTAAATATGCCTTTACAAATCAAGTTTTCATTTTCTACAACAGATTACTAAATGGTAGAAGGAAAAGATACAATTTTTATTTATACTGGAAGCTAAGCAAACTATTGAAAATATAACATTAAATTTCCCAGTCACACAGGCATTTTATAGTACTCTTCTCCAGTAGTTCCAATCCCTCCAGTTTTACCTCTTAGTGGCAAAAGGCCCCTGGCATTTGTATTAATAAAGATAGTAGAACATGACTGTGAAATTACCCAGGTCTACCAGCTTCCTGATTATTATGGTGTTATTGCCAATCATATATATAGTGGAATGGGTCGTCCTCTCACCTCCAGAGTAATTGAAAAGGTCTCTATCTTTCTTCAGCCCTGGTCACTTTCCCATTAGCCCCACACTCTGCATTGAAATGAGTCGTCAGGCTTCCCAAATGGAATTACCTGGGACAAGACATTACCATCATTGGTGGAAATATTACATCGTCATAATTTTAATAATAAAATGATGGGCAACGTGAAGGTGGTGGTGCTGGTAGTGGTGAGAGGGGATAATAATGATATTGAAAGGTATAGTCTGAGGTGAGCTTGAGGTCATGGTTGAAATTACGAGGGTGTTAGGTGAATTAATATTTTTGGGTTGGAGATGTGAATACATAAATGTGAAAGGTAGCTCTTATGATTCCTATCTACCAAGATGGCTTGGCTAATTCTCCTAGGAAAATATTGCTGTAATATTAAGAAGACTTGGGCAGCCATTGCATTTTTTATTCTAGTGATATATGTACCCATTATTAAATGTAATTGTGAAAGTTACTCTCTCTCAAAGGTTTCTCTCAAAGGTTCAAGGAATTGAGTATTATAATATTTTTGAAAAGGGAAAATGATTATACTGCAAAAATACACAGGCAGAATCAGATCATTTTGTTCTATTTTTTGTGAACTTGATTCAAGTTCCTTAGAGTGCAGTGTCTTACTATGAAAAAGAGCAGACAGAAACAGTATTGACTTTTTATGTCTTCGTTTTACACTCATTCTCAGTCAAGGTAAGACATCAATGAATATCATAACTATTTTGTGTTTAAACCTGCATTTGTTGACCTCAAAGCTACAGTTAAAGCAGAAAGCATATAAATGATTCAATTACTGATGCATGTTGTTGAAATTGTCTAGTAGGGTCAATGCAATGGGAAAATTTGGAACAATATGGAACAATACTGTAAGTAGTGTATATATTATGTATTCAGTGGAAGATTTTATGGGCTGCACTGGAGAGATTTGGCAGGAGGATGTAAGGCGAAAGAGGTGTGTGTATGTGTGTGTGCTTGGAGGTGGGGGTGGTGGGGTACAGGAAGATGGGAGGAAGGTATGGGATTTTAGACTTGAGGACTGCAGCAGCACAAGGGCAAAAGGGCAGCTGTCCATATTTGGAGGTAGCCAGCAGCCAGCCAATCATCACGGATTAGGAGGCATCACGACCTTCAGCCTCCAACGAGAAGTAAAATCCTGGAACAAATAGCGCATACGTGCTCATACACACACACAGGCTTTCTCTCGGAGACCCACATTAGCTGAGAGTAAGGACAAGCTGGTGAAGAAAGCCTTGGATTTGCTACTATAAATCCAGCTTATGGACGAATGGCCACCACAAACAGAGAAAATGTCTCCACAGCAAAATCACAAACGCTGAGGGCTAGAAAGAGCAGAGAGTCAGTTTTGGACTTTGGAGAGAGTGATAAAGACTGGAGCGATGACAAAAGAGAGGAGGTATTTCCAGGAGGAAAATAAATAAAGCATGAGGTGCATGAGAGAGACCAAGATTTTTCCTGCTTACCTTCTTTCGGGCAACCTAGTCTGGAACCATGCCATGGCCTCTCCACATGTTTCCTTCAACCTTAGCCTCAAGTTGAGGGAGATCCAGATGTTGTTGATGCCTCTTTCTGTCTTTTGTTGTCTGCCTTTTTTCCCCAGGAGTCTGTGGTTGGCCCCTTTGTAGCCTTCAGTGGGATTGGCTGCACCTTTTAATGAGGAATATAAAGCTCACTTACTAGCTGACATTCACTCTTCCAGTATACCCATCTCATGGCTTTGTTCCTGTCTGAAGGGTGAGCATCCAGGCCCCTTTTGTCTTTGTTTTGTTCTTTTGTTTGCTGGATACACTCACCATTGTGCACATGCCTGTCCCACCATGCAACTCACACCTACCATATGGGAAGTTAGAAGCAGCTGCTTTGGTTAAAAGAAAGTCTCCCTCTTCAGTGCGTCACCCTGGTAGTGTCTAGCTGCTAGACAGGCCCAAACCAGGCCTAAAAAAGGTTGAGAACCACTGGTCTAGCACATCCCCCATCACCCATGTTCTTCATGACAGTACCTGTGAGATTTTTATAGCTGCAAACTCAGTTCAGTACTGAGCAGAAAATGACTGTGACCACACTACTGATCTGAGGTCATTGTCTTGATATCACAGCATACCTGTCACAAGGACAAATTATACACTTGTATTATATAATGACACTCAATAAGCCTGACTCATGCAAAGTTGTAGGTCCTAAAGAGACAGTGTTACTTCCTTACAAATTGCATCAGAATATCTTCTATTTTATCTGATCCTACAGGGGATAATATTCAGAGTGTTTTCTCTATTTCAAATGTTCTCTAACTCAGAGGTGTGATTTCAGCCAAAATGATAGACTTGGCCCAAATCCTTGAGTCCAGACCTAAGTACTGTATGTTTCTTCAACTGTTTGGGAAATAAAGTTGTTACATTTAGATGTTAACCTGATTTACGATATTGATACATCCTATATTTCTACTGTTATGTTATTACTGTAATGTCACACAACACACTTATCACTTTATTCCTCTTCAACCTCATAGATGTAATTTTGTGTCAGCATCACATAACGAAAGGCTTAAATGTGGATTGTTTTTGTTCCTAAGCAACTCTTGTGTGTTGCCATTTTGTTTCAATTTATCTTATCTGTGCCACGCTCATGCCACAGACAGAATAATATGCAACAACTCTAGTGCTACAAGGCAGTTGCTGACCTTATCAACTGCATTTACATGAACTTCAGCAGCACCTGCTTAAGGATATAACTTATAATACATTTTAATTTTAGAAATGTTTAAAAAATATCATGTTGGGGGATAAATACATAGTGAAAACACTTTCTTTCAGGAATGTATTTTCTAGGTCAAAAACTTAAAGTTTGCACCACATACTTCTCATAAGAATGTATTTAATCTCAACTTCTTCTGAGTTGTAAGTAATCATGTTGTTTAACCAAGACATAATCACTGTATAGCTTCCAGCGATGCTGATGTGTAAACAAAAACCCATCATGGGCATCAGCAATATTCTATGTACAACATAATTTGCTGAATAACATTTTCATTATCTGTGCTGTAGAGTATACAGTAAAACCACGTGAAGGGATGCAGCCCACACATGAACATAAAACATCAACTGATTGGACCAAAATGCCATTCATTCTGCCAGCACAGAGCCCAGTCTAATCCTGTTTTTTTTACTTGCTTTGCACACATAATGCAGAGATGCACATAGATGTAGTAGTAGTAGTAGTACCGCACCCAAAAAAGAAGAATCAGTCAGTAAATAAGAAGCTTAAAAAACCAAATCTTCCTTATAACATTAAAACATCCAAATCTCCTAGAACTTCCATTTATGTGCAACAGTTTTACATTGGTAATTATTTTATAGGGAAAAGCCACAAGATGTTCTCAGCAAACATTTTTGTCTTCGTTGCTCCTAAAATACTTTTGCATGGCAATTAAAGTGTGCTTAGGGTTGGGCGACTAAAGGTAGGTTTGGGTTTAAGTTACTGTGTGTTTAGTTGTTTGTGAATATAGCATCTTTGAAATTATTCTGATGGTGAGAGTTTCTTCGAATTTTGCCACTGATGCAGAATAGTTGCATATAAATGTAATTTGTGAATCTGGTGAAAAGACTAACGCAGATCAGCCCTTGAGGTAGAAATTCTGACAGTCCATTTGAGACATGAAAATGCCATTGTCTCCACTTGTTATGTTGTAGCACTGAGGCTACAGTGAAATATTTGAGGAGCATTTAAAGAGTTTAATGTTACCAAAAGAATTCACCCCATAGCTGCAAATTCTTTACCCAGCGTGTGCTAGAGACAGCCTGTGAATGTGAAGTAGGCTACATTAATTTGAGTTGAGAGGAGGAAACCTATTGAGAGTGTGTGTGTAGAGTTGAGAGGAGGACCAGGAATGAATAGCAGACTTGTGAACTGAAGAGATAAGGTATCTGATCTCTGATCATTTTGTATTACTCCTCACTCTGCCCCTCTCTTTTCCCTTCTTCCTCTCTTCCCCTGGCCCTCACTGATTCCTTTAGGCTCATTTAGTTAATTAAGGCCATGAAATGTTTCAGAAACCAATTATGCTGTGACATTATTAAAAGACCACCCTTCCTTGTAAGTGCAGATTGTGTCTGTCTCTTGTCTTCCAAGAGAAAGGAAACTTGTCTGACCTAAGCAGCCATTGAAATAGGGTTTGAATTTATCAAGTGAAATGCAACATCAGCAACTTTCAGTTTCCTTTGTCTAATTTCCTCTTCACTTCACTTGTGGATCCACATTATCTTTTATTACTATATTACTTGAGAAACTCTTACGTGGCAGTGACAGACCTCGACATTCTTTGCAACTGGATTTTCTATTAGGAAAAAGAAGGGCCTGACATCAAATTACAGACAGTTCATGGGCACTGATAGGATCTCTTGTTCATTTGGGGGGCTGGAGATTTTCAAGAAATCCTCCAAACACTACTGAGACTGATAATATTCTTAATATTATGTATGGTTATGGATGTGGATGTGGACAATAAAGTTTATTAGTCTTCTGGCAATACAGGGACATTTATTTCCTCTACATGATATCAGTGGCTCCAAGCATTAAAATATAGTTTACCCACATAACACTTCTATGCAAGGAACTGAAATACTGTATTTAAGAGAATACCTGCATCACCTTACCCTACTGATAAAATGTCAGTCCTGTATGTGCATGACAGTAGGTAATGTATGTGGAAAAGACTCATATTCCATTGGTGATTAGGAGCAGATAACGAGCACTTTGGTTCATGATCCAACTTATTCGCTGCACAGAGAAAGACAACAAATGTACCAAGACAGGGATGACTAAGGGAATTTTCTCATGCTAATCAACATACTGCATAAGTTACAGTGATTTGTACAACATGCATACTGATTTGTATTACAGCACTGATACATTTGAATGGAGAGAAGCATGGTGAGTTTCACAGAAGTGCAGATGTTGATTTTTCTTACTTCCAGTGCTATTTTGAGAATATGCAAATAATCCCTGGAATGATTGACACCAAAGGTCGTTAATTAACATAAGTCAATTCCACTGTGCTTCTTTAAGGGGGGTGAAACGTAGCAGCATTCCACCTTCTCTGACAGTACATTGCAAATGAGTAGCAGACACATGCATTGTACAGCAAGCAGCAAGTGCAATAATTAAATACTATATACTATATACATACATACGTTAAGTGGCTGTAAGGTATTTTATCGATCACCAGTTTGCACCAACCATCGCCATTTTCTCAACTCATTCTGTTTAGGGCCATGAGAGGCTGGAGACTTTCCCAGTGGTGTGAGAAAAAACCCTGGACAGTTCACCTGTCTGTCTACAAAATGTAAATTAAAGTCTCTACAAGCATCCTTGTACTACGACCACTATTGTGAGTTACTGGCAATGCACCTTGCATCTCTGTACCAATATTGTTGTTTGGTAGTTTATACATGATGCGACTTGCATCATATTTCCAGCACAACATACTCTTCCTTGACTCTTTAACATTAACTGATTGACACTACTGTTAAACAACAGAGATCCTCTGTGCAAGAGGCAGGGATACTAATTTCACACTCACACTGTCACATTCTATCACTGTTTTCGATCCACGTACTGTTGTCATGGATGTGTGTACGAGTCAATAGGATTGAAGACCCAAATGCACACAGTGAGGCAGAACAGGTCAAAGAAAAAGGTGTTTGAAAACCAATGTTCAAAATAACCGGTTTACAGTCAGGCACGAGAAGCCAGTTCAAACAAGCAAACAAATCCAGAGGGGCAAGGCAGGCAGCAGATCAAACATAGGTAGCAGATATTATCAGCCAGAAAATCAGTAACAGAGGAACAAGTACAGAATGACTGGAACACAAGTGCACAACACTGACAAGATGACAAAGGTACGTTGAAGGACTGATGAGATAATGAGAGGCAGGTGTGTCAGCAGGTGGGAGTGATTTGGGAATGTGAACAGGTGAGTAGGTGGATGTGGTAGTCAGGTGGAGAATGGCAGGTCTGGAGAGTTCCTCAGAAATGTATGGGCCTGGGTGAAGTGAGAAGTGGCTGGAGGCAGGGACAGAGGGGCAGACTGAACAAAATAAAAACTGAGGTGGCCATTGTGACAACTGATACAGTCAGTTCCTGTTGTTTCTCTGGGAATTGTACATTAATTCTGGAAATGTAGCACAAATTCAATGGGAAACTGGACTTGTGGCTGAGTAGGTAAAAATGCATCCATCTACAGTGGAATCATAGACTTGTTAACTGCGATTAATTCAAGCTGTGAAGTAATTGGTCTGAATGTCACATTTATTACACGGCTTGCAACACTGATACAGCAGAATAGACCACCTAAGTGTTGCTGACATTTCCAGATCATGTCAGGTTCTTTCATTTGTAATTTTTTTTTCATGTCAGAACAGAGTTTCTGCTTTACACTTCATTGTTTAAAAATGTGAAACTAACATTTGAAATTTCTAAACAGATATAGATAACAGATACTTGTTAGCTTTTTTTTCTTGTCTAGTTCTAGAAAAAATCCAACACCTACGGAAAGGTGCGTGACGCCACAGTAATTTTTTGCAGGAAGACCATAGAAGAAGAAAATCACAGAGTAGGGTACTACCTGTTTGTTACGTTGTTACCGTTATCATTATTGTCCAGGCTGTCAGGTGTGCAAGGAGGCTCACAAAGAACTGGAAAATAAAGCCTACAGGTACTGTTTTAAGTCGACTCTATTGTTTTCAACTTCGAGAAGTAAATGCTGACGTTATGTAAGCTAACATAAACACAAACGCTTTTATTAGCTGGACGGCTGACAGCCCCTTTAAGTCCTAAAACATTTTGTCAGGCTTCAGTACCAGCGTTGACTCTCATTTTTCCACCGAGGAGTGTTTTTTAAATTTATTTTTTATTGTTTTGTAGAGCTTAACTATTTATCATGGAGTTGGATAGCCCAAGAGCTAAAACAAGGTTTTACTCAGTTAACACATGACATTGGCAATGTTAGCAGGTCTAATATTACCTTTCTCATGGCGAACGTTTTAACTGGTCAAACACAGGTGTAACTAATCATGTTAATTATAGCTGCATTCAGGTGTGCCAGTTAGGGCTCCGGTATTGTGAATGCGGGCTCACTGATATGGCTTATTGGCACGTGTAAAGGGAAAGGGGCCAGCATTCATGTTACTCACTTCCTCACACCTGTGCTTTTCCTGAAGTCAAAACGTTCGCTGTGGGAAACTTTCGGCCAGATGTTACAGCTAACAGACATGAATATACATTGTATATTTAGGTAGCCTATTATTTGCCCTTTTTTATTTTGGCCAAAATACGGTATGTTCACAAATTATTATGAGAAGTTTTCTGTCAAACGGTCTGCTAAATAATGTATCTTACAGAGAAACTATAGTGTGTTTGCACAGTGCCAACAATGACTTTATATAGTACAGTTGCACAAGGACTTGGACTGGATGTACTAGTATATATGTTTGAATACACTTGCAGATTAAGATACAATCCACTGTACCTTCACAGCACCTCAGTCTGCTGTACATTCTTTGACTTTCATATAATAGTTGTACTTACAGTGTGTTAATCCTCTGCAATAGTCATTACAATGATTAGATATTAAGCAAAAAACACATTTATGGTAGGCCTACTCATCAATGACGAATGAAGGGAATCTTGCTCCTATTGTAGTAAGGTAGTGGCTTGCAGAGAGATGTCAGAAGGATAAGAACTCTGTCTTAAAAATCTCTGTCCTGCCCCTCTCAAGGTGTTTGATGACACGATGAATTGGTGTTACTTTCCACTAATTTGAGAGCCATCTCCCTCTCCTCTGTCTTTGTCCTCTTTCCTTACTCTCCCCCTCTCCCTTTCTCCTGTCTATCTTCTCCCCTGCCTGTTCTCATTCTACTTCTTCAACTGATGTTTTCAGGCTTTTCCATTGTTCGTTCAGGCTCTAGCACTTTCACAGGCAACCCATTTTATATGTTGTGAGGTGCACATACTGTAACTGCAGGAACACTTTAGAAAGTTGCATTTGCTTGTATGTGTGATTTATTAACACAGCTGACATCCATATAACTAACGCATGATGTGAAACTGACAGGATTGCAAATTGTGTTTGTGTAGAGATTTGTTTGACGTGTTTGGAAAAATGTCACGTTATTTTTGTGTGAAAACAACAAAAGTTGGTTACTGCTCTACTACTTTATCAAATCATTATGTGGTTATGTTAACTGTTTGGAGTATGGACCTTAATTTGAGGAGTTGTGTGTAGTGTTTAGGGGAAAATAGATCAATAAATCAATGACAGTAAATGTACAATCATTTTGTAATATAGGGTTTAGGTGTGTAAATGTTTTTGAGGACAATCTCAGTTTGAGAAATATGGCATTTTTTTTGTTTTTAATTATGTGTGCAGTGGTTCTGAACTTTGGAGGTCACTCTAAAAAGTGACACTTTCACTGGGATATATATGTTAAAATAAATAACTGCTAACTACTGTGTATATGTGCAGGTCAAGGAGCAAGGTAGCATCTCCACACACTACTACTGCAAATGTCCAATCAGTAGCAGCATCGTCTACAGTGAGTTCATCAAGACAGCAGCTCTACATCCTTCTGACTGGCTGAGCTCGTCTAATAAGGTAAGGGCATCTATGTACGTAAATTGCGTTGGAAATTCTGTGACTTATGTGTAGGAATGGCATGAGAAATAAGCATTCTTACACATAAAAATTTTTTAAGTTAAAGTTGTCATTGATATAATGAAGTACGGTATTAATGAAGACATCACCGCATCTGACTTAAAATACAGTATGAAAACTGGAAGTTATGCCATCCAACAAACTCATAGCATCGTGCAGGGGTATTTGTGAGATATTGTAAGCAACATCTTAATCTGTTAAAATCCTGAACCACTATTTTAACCTCACATCTGCTTGCTCTGGAGTTGTTGAGATATTGCTAGACTTATTTAAATGTTTGTGTGAGCTTTCTCTGACCCAAAAGAAAGGCTTTTTTCCCTTTAGTGCTATGTTAGTACCATTTTACCTGACTATGCACCATTCCCTGTGATTTAAACATAGCAGGATTTGTTGTTTACACTATATTGTTCGTGTCCTGCCACAAAATGTACCAGAGATGGTCACTTAGACAAAACATTTGCTCATTGCACTTCAGAAAAGTAGATCCTCATGTTTCCTCCTTTACTTTACATCTAAAAAAACTTAAGCTTGTACAGCAAATAAAACGGGTAGTTTTATCCTACTCTGTGATTGAGTTTTCCACAATAACTCAATAATAGGAGTTTCTGATGAAATTGTGGAGGAGGGGTTCTTGTGTTTCTTTTACTTTCTCCACAGCAGTGAATCACTTTAGACCTCTCCTGAATTCCTCCCTGGGGCAGCAATTTGGTCACATCATTCGCCAACCCACCAATTGAATTCCCGTTTTACCTTAGACCACTTACATTGTTTATCCAATCATTTCCTCTCCAGTGTATAATAAATACAGTCCAGTGTTTTAACTTTATTGAGCATCTACGTTATTGTGCTGAGTCAGGATCTGTAATAATACATGTTATGATCACAGTAATTTCCACAGATTCTTTTCTAAGTCTTGTTCAGGTCTCTCTAGAGAAACTCTACTTAAGAGAACTGTTAAGTGCAACAGACATTTCCTCATATTGTGAGAGATAAACGTGTCACCTTTTCTAATGATCCCACAAACACTACGTGACATCACCTCAGAGCCTTATTTCCTCTGTGCTACAGTGGGTAGATAACAGCAGCCAGGACAGAAGCTGTCTGTGAAAATCGCTCCTTTCTCACAAGCTTTTTACTTAACAAAACAGCCTTCCTCGGGAGATTCATCACTGCTGTCACCAATTTTTTTGTTCAAAATCTATGGGCCATCAGTCATCACTGTTTTTTTTATGAGATGAATGATGGCTGTAAATTACCATGCATGACATATTGACGAACCCATTTGCAGTCCTTGTGGAGAAAGAGCACTGTCATACAGCAAAAGGCATGGTGGAGGGGTGGGTGGAGTAATCAACAGGCAGAGGAGGGAGACAAAGGGAAATTATAGAAATAGACAACAAAACAGAGAGGAAAATGGGGAGAAAGGATAATGATATAAAGAAGCTTGTTCTTTGACATATCTGTGACCACAGGAAATAAGTCATACTTGATATTGTGGCTCTAAGAATGTCAATTTCAGTCGCCCGGTCCACCACTTTTGTCCAGGCTGAAATATCTCAACAATGTTTGGATAGATTGCCATGATATTCTGTACAGTCATTCATGATCTCCAGATGTTTAATCCTACTGACTTTGGTGATCTCCTGACTTTTCCTCTAGCACCATCATCGTCAAAATTTGTACTTGGTTTAGGACCAAATGCCTACAAAAATGATGACATTCCCATCAGCCTCAGCTGTACTTATTAGCATCCTAACATGCTAAACTAAGATGGTGAACATTATAAGCATTATACCTGCTAAACATTAGCATGTTAGAGTGCTGACATTAGCATTTAGCTTAAATACCACAACATGTATTTGCATTTTTAGCTGCACGTCTATGGAGTCATAGGAGTGCCATAAAAAAGAATACATCTGGGAAAGAATAAAACAATAAATGTGGAAATATAAAGACAAATAAATTAAAGGATAAATAAATGTGGATATATAAAGACAATTATTTTTTCTTTTGCTTTTCTCTTATTGCTTTTGCTTTTCCTTGAAGGTCCAAGCTTTCAATCAACTGGCTTTGGGCAGGCCTTCCTGCCCAGGCTGAGTAATCAATTCATGACACATGAATCCGGCTTTGGTGGAAGAAGAAGATGCGACGCGTATTTGCGCATGTTCCGGCCATTATCTGGTCATCTGCATGGAGAGGTCTATTTCTAATTTGCTGAGACCTTTTTTTCCTACATGCCATAATCTGCAACAGCAGCAACAGATGTCATGTCTGTCAGTGTCTGTATTAGTCAGTGCCCAAGACTCTCCATGACATCTTCCACCATCCTCAAAACATAGTCTGGTTTGAAATGTTCCTCCACATACTGAGCAAGTGTTAAAAGAACTTGTTGGACACCTCTCCTTAACTCTTGCGTCACTTCTGCCATGATGTTTCCTTCCCCGATTCAAACAAACTGCTTCCACGTTCACACTGCGCATACGCAAGTCCGCGTCATGTCTACTTCCTGTTGTCTGCACTAAAAAGCTCCCGCCAAAGCAGGATTCATGTGTGCATGAATTAATTACTCAGCCTGGGCAGGTAGGCCCGCCCAAAGTCAGTTGATTGACAGCTTGGCCCTTCAAGTAATAGCAAAAGCAATGCGGGACAAGCAAAAGGAAAAAGAATTGTCTTTATATTTCCACATTTATTGTCTTATTCTTTCCCAGATTTTATCTTTTTTTATGGCACTCCTATGACTCCATACACGTCAGTAGTGTTGAAGCTTACGCATGTCTTCCGTTGGTATGGTGTAACCCCTTAACATAGAAGTATAAATCCAGCTTTGTCATGTTGTTTTACCTGTAAAGATGTAGCCATTGAAGTTTTTTAATTTTTTTAAATAACTTGAACAACATGCAATTATGCTATTACTTTTTCAGCAAGTGAAAATATATGCTCAAAAGGATCACTTTTTCAACAGCGCTATGTGCCTGCATCTTTTTCATTTCAGACTAATTATATACTAAGAGCATCCCTGATAGCATGCTGACTGTCACAGTCAATCCTTCATTTGACGAAATAAGGGAGACATTACCACTGATGGGACTGTTATGAATTTTCCATTTTCATTCATTTAGAAAAATGCTCTCTGCAGTAATGATAATCCCACATTATGTTTTGGACAGATGACAGTGACTGAGACATGACTGAGACTTGATGGTGACAATGTGGACAGCCAAATACGAAAGGCAATTTGTCATTACGAAAACATGTTCTTTCACTAGCTTCTGAAGGATATTTCTAGATTTTTTTCCTTATTCATGTAGCAAAAACACCACCATCACCCCAAGTGAATCACCATCATTTCAGTGGAAAGTGGAAACAAACAGATGTGTACAGTGTGAATTTTTCATGCTGAAAGAACAAAACCAAAGAACTGTCACTACAGTTCGGAGGCAGAATTAGGCATACAAGTAGGAAAAATATAAAACAATGTGTGTTTGGGAGCTCAGCTGTCTCAATCAGTCAGGCTGAGTCTAAACATTTGGACTACAGTCTTTTAGAGCTGGTCATCCATCCACACTGCGCACAAAAGACTAGAAGACCAGCAGAGTTGCCATGAACCAATAATTCAGTCCGAGAGAACTGAGACAAGCCAAGTTAATAGATATATCAAACAAGAGTTAAAGTGCATAATCACTGATGTCGAAGAATAGACTTTTTTAATGAATGTGTAATTTCTGAAAACACTTTTTCACCTTATGCGTATGTATTATGAGGTGTAGATTATACAACAAACCCAAAGCATGTTGTCTGTAAACCTGTAACATGCAAGCTCAAGTTGAGGTCAAGTCTAAGTGAAAGTGTGTAATAAAAGTAAAGTAACATTTTGTGAACTTTTGTGAAAACTAATTTGGGGATAGCAACTGCATACCACAAATGTTTAGGACTGTTTGTTAAGGAATCCTCATTATTGCGCTTATCCAACAAGCATTTTTACAAAGAAAGCAAGTAAATATAAGTGATGGGGAGAGACATGGAGAGTGACTGTAGGTCGTGTGTAATTTTAGTCTTTGGTGTGAGGGAAGGAGACGAATGCACCCAGCACAATACTACCACCACCTAGAGAAGGAGGGGGGCACTGTCTCGCCATAAGAAACGGAAAGACATCTAGAGAGTGAGACAGAAAGACTGAGATAAGTTCAGCACCACGGACAGCGCACTGGAGCGCTGGAGAAGAGAAATCAGTTCAGTGGATTTGAGCTGCGCAGTTATGCCTCCTTGAACTACTGGAACCTATACACTACAGTCGCACCCAGTCGGTCTTGTCCTGTGCAGGTGGCGACACGGTTGTTTTTGTTTTGTTTTATTCGGAGATCGCTAAATAAGGAGGCGAGATAACTGCACAGGCCAGCCTGTTTGTCAGCGCGATCCTTACATCATCTCTTTATTGGAGAGAGAGAATTACACAGAGAGAGAGAGGGGGGGGGAAGAGGGAGAGAGAGTCAGTGCAGCCTGGCTCCTCTCCGCCAGTCTTCAACTGCGAAGCAAGTCTGACGGACCGACTGGCATTACCACCACCCCGCTGTTTTTCTGAGTGTTTCCTCTCCCTCTCCCGTTCTGCTGCGTCCGCACCGGCCGTGAAGATGCACCGGCACCGTCCTGCCCAGGGATTGACGTTGTTATTGCCGGTCGCTTTGTGGATTTCCAGCCATGTCAACGGTGTGCACGGAGCTTTGCCAACAACCCGTAAGTTATTATATATTTTTTTTTTTGGATGAGTCTCCCAGCGTTGAACGGGTGTGTCTGGATATGTGGATGCAAAACAGACCGAACCTGTCTCTGGAGCAGAACAGTAGAGGCGGAGACGGTGCGTTTACCGGCGGGGCTGTAGGTATCCCCACGGTGGTGCCAGCTGGGGCTCTCGAGAGCTTAAGAGCCAGACTGCACCGGGGAAAGGAAGAGGGAGCGGGGTTACCTTCTGAGTTTAGTACACGTGTTAACTCTTAAGGATCTCTGGTCCATTGATTTTAGCGCCCGGGATTTTGTGCCCGTCCGGTGATTTTGATCACGGCTTTTCAGGGCTTCCAGAAAGGGCTGGATGTGTGTCAGTTGTGTGCAGTCTCAATCCTGGGACAGAGTACATTTGAGAGACGAACAGTTTGAAACAATTTCACAAATGTTAGGCTATTTCTTTTTTTAGCCTGTTAGGGATTTTTTGGATTAAGATCATTGTATTTGTATTCAGACCATTGCACTGCATTCGCCCGAAAGACATCCAACTAGGCTACAGAGGTTTTGTTGAATGCCCAGATTTGTAGGAGGGAGTTTGGACTATTGGTCTTTGTGGAAGCTGAGTCTTAACTCTCAATGACCCAGAGGCACATTAAAGATTGCTTGTGTCGTCCGATTTAGATTGTTCATGAAGTTTCTATACAATTTGCATTTGATGAGTCTCTTCTCTAGCCTACCACCAGGTCTGGTCCAATTTTATAATTTATTTTTCCTGGTTAAAGATCCACACTTTGTAGTTTAAGACTTGGAATAGGCTACCTGCTGCCTCTTAGCCTAACTAGTAACAACTTGTCATTTTAGTATCAAGCGTTTATTTATATATACATTATATACATTACCGGACAGTGTATGTAGGCTACTCTTATATTCTTTTTGTAGGCTGCTCTTATATTCTCATTGATGTATTTCCAGGGATTCATGGTGTTTGTTTTATATGCTTATTATTTGTAGGCTACTTGTTTCTTTCTCATGGTATTTCCTGTATATGGTATATTGGTATGGTATATTTTGAAACGTATTATCTGATCTTTTTAAGCTTTAATGTGCTATTATTGGTCTTTCTATCTTAAAATGACCCGTTATGTTTGGTTCTGTGTTTTTCTGGAATCATCCACACTTGGTTCACTGTCATTCCGATGTTGCTGACGGTGACTGAGCCGGTGTGACTGATTCCCCCGGTGATCGCCAGGGCTTCTCGGGTCCCGGATGAATGTGTCCGGGAACGCGTCTCATTAATCATCCCTTCCGACAGACAACAACGGAGAGACGACACCGCGAGGCGTGTGCGTGCACAGATATGTCTGTGTGTGCGCGTCAGCGAGTGTTACAGAAGAGAAAAGGAGAGTTGGAGGAGATGGGCAGTGTGTTTTTCTTTCACAAAGCTGTTGCTCACGAGAGTGACCTCACAGTGAATAGGTGTCATACTGACAACACTTTATTTATAAAACTTTATTGATCCCTTTATGGAAATCCTCAGTTCTCTTGCTCCCGTCAGTTGGCAGGTCTGACTAGGTCAGCCTCAGTGTCCCTGGAGCAAGTAGATATATTCAGTGTCTTGTTAAAGGAAGCTTCAGCTGGGGGCTTGAACAAGGTTGATCTAAAGACTTGTAATGAATAAAATGTTTAATATTTAGACCCACTGAATCTTTCAAATTAGAAAGTCTATCTAAATGATTTCTATCATATAAATCTTAGTAGTATGTACATCCTCCTATAAATAGTGAGGCAAAAAGTATTTTTATATACTATATACCATTTATGCTCTATACTCTATATGTTGCATTACAAAATATAAGACATTATGACACAACAGGAATATCAAAGTGTGGCGAAGGATCAGGGTGGGATTTGCAAGATGGGAGGCAAGCAAGCGAGTGTGTATGTGTGTGACGACAGAGAGAAGGAGAGAGTCATACAAACAGCATGTTGAATTGGACCAGCAGTTCCACCCCTGAGCTTAAATCTGAGTGCTGACTTTATCCCTCCTCAGGGACTAGATGTGAAACATGGGGGAATAGACAATGTCATTGTGACCAATGGTCTGAGGCATGGGCTAAAAAAGATTAACATTTCCGTCCTACTGGGGCAAACACACACACACACACACACACACACACACACACACACACACACACACACACACAGTCAATGGGCTGATTGACCCACCGACTGCGTGGAGTCTCCCAAGTGCACACTGAAAATGCTTCTATGAGGTATGTGTACCAACATAAGAAAGAGAGAGAAATAAAGAGATACTTATGTATGTGTTTTACCCGTTTTGTCTATGGGTTTGTGTGCATTTGCATGTTCATTTATATGTTCATGAATATGGTTCCACAAATGATTGCGTGTTGAGCAATAATCCAGGGATTTACTCCTACACAAGCTTGGCCTAAAGCGTCTGTCAGTTTTATGTTGCATTCCAGTAGCACTTAATTGGCTAGCAGAGTGATATCAACTGCTGAACATCTATTACAGTTGGAAAAAACTGAATGAACATACACACGCATATATAAGAATACTGAGAAATACAAACACACAAGCACAGACGTTCACACAACTGAAGAAAGGTAGATTTGTCCTTGTTGTACTTGTAGAGCTGTACGCTCTAATGATTTGTCACTGTACAGTATGTAAATTTGTTGTTGTAATGTGTCTGAGTCAAGGTCTCTCACTACCTACTATGATGTCTTATAATCATTGGTACAGCCATTTTTGCCATTTGCAATTCAAATCAACACATCTCTCTGATTAAGATGGTTCACATGGGGACCTTCTGACAGGAATATCAGCTCAAAGCATATAGTGTATTGATGTGTGACATACTGTATGTATATAAGTATATTTTTTGTATGCACAGATTTTTGGCACAGTCACACAGTGCTATTGAATATTAAGTTTAGTTCAACCTCATTGTTTGAAACAGCAAATCTTTACTTTAATCAGCCTTGAGCTCTCCTTTTCTCGCCATTGCTATTCATTGCTTCCTGTGTAAAGGACAGGGTTTAAATGAACATTAAACATTCTCAACATAAGTGTGTGAAAAGTAAAGGATGTGCCTTTAAGTCAGTGTGTTAGTGACACAGTGGGTGGCTAAATGGGATGCCCCTAGAGCCTGTCTGATATAGAATCAGATTAGCCTTTCCTTATCTCATTAAGCGTGCCAGGCCATTTGACATAGACATCAGTCTGGTTGCACCTCCAGGGCCACACAGGGCACGACAAGGTTTACTGTTCTTCAGTATAATTCATTGTATACCATGTGAAACAAAATGAAGGTATTTAGTTGCATTATGTTGCCAATTAGCCCATTTGGCTGTAGTTTCTGTATCAAAGTGGCTAATTTTAAGATTTGACTGCTTGTGGCTGATCCAAAGCTAACGAGAGTAATCTGATATGACTTCACAGTCCTACCACACTAACAGTAGCAGTTTTGCTCTTTTCTACTGTCAACAAATTTCTACAAACCAACACATTAAACAACACAGGTAAACCTGATGCCAGTCCTGTGTCTTGTCTGTGTGCATGTTTGTGATGGTTCCCAGTAGGAGGTGGTAATAATAGGTTTAGGAAGCAGACTGGTTTGGCTCAGATTGGATCAGCTCAATACTTGGTGTTTAGCTTTGTTTGGACCCTGTGTGTTTATATGTGTGTACCTTCCTGTGCTTTGGGTCTGTGTTTGTGTGTCCACATTGGTAAATTTATCAAGCATCGAGTCAAGTGAGTCAGAGCTAGGAAACGAGGTCTAGTTGTTAATTGCACTGCCGTTTCTCTCTTCCGCCCTGTCCTCCCCTGTCTAAATTCCTCTCTTACTCCTGTTTTTATTTAATCTATCGCTCCTTTGCACTCCCTCTATTTTCAGTATATTTCCCTCAGCCTCTTTTCTCTTCTTCTTCTAGCTCTTCCTTGCTCTTCTCGCCTGTCTTTTTGCCTCTTTTAAAAAAATTCAATAAAAAAATAAACCTTTCATGTCCTGCTCCCTTTTTTCACCTGTCTCATCCATAACTACCCCTGATGATTCCTCCTACTTGCTCCCTCCTACTCCTTCTTAATCCTCTGATTCCCCAGTCTTTCTCTCATCAGTTTATTCTGTTTTTTCCCCCTCTCGCCTCCTGTCCTTTTTATTGTCCCGAACTCTCTCTAATTCTTTCTATCCGTATTTGGCTCTCCTCAGTGGTTTTATCATCTGGCTGTAATCACTTTCCTCCCTCCTCGTATTTTTCATCTTCTCTCTCCTCATAATCTGTCCCTTCCTGATTACAAATATGTTTGATAAAAAAGTCCACACTAGACACTTTTCAAGGGAGTAATGTGATGCGTCTGCTTGTGCATGCTTATGCAAACTCTCAAAGCAGCACCTCCTCTCTGTGTGTGTGTGTGTGTGTGTGTGTGTGTGTGTGTGTCTACTGCAACAACCAGACTGACATGGATCACAGCCAAACAGACACAGCCATACTGCAGCCTCCTCCTTCAGTCTCATACAGCTCTTAAATTGTACTTGCCCCATCAGCGTATGAATATTTTAGCCCACTAAAACATGAACTCATGACAGTGCTTTTGAGACAAAAATGCTTGACCCATAAGCTGCTGCTTTCCAAAAAGCACTTTATTTCCATAGCGCAAGAAATCAGAATTGCTTCATTTCACAGCAGCCCATAATAAATGGATATGAATTTGGCTTGAGAAGAATATCTTAACAACTTGCATGATAACGCAGTATGAAAATGACTAACAATTGAAAAGCCTTCACCATGGCATATTACAAAATATATATTTAAATATGCACAAAGTAATAAATCACTGAAACATACATAGTCACATGCTTATGTAAAGGCTTTTTGCTGATTTTCTTATTAATGTCATAGATCACAAGCATAGCAAACATCAACTTGAAAGAAATGCATAGTCAGAGCACCATGATTGTTTGTTTCTTTCTATCCCCTGCCAGCTTTATACTTAGACTGCTGTATCGGTCTCCTTGAAGAATTGAAATTTCTCTCTTGGAAGTGCTACTGCGAAGCTATCTATGTTTCATCATGGGAGCAAGGCCGAAGTGATACAAATGTGCACTGACAAGTCAGGCAGCATAATTCCTTTAACAATGTCAGTAACGTAACATGCACACACACTCCCACACACACAGAGGCCCATACCATGCAGCTCACACAGACTACCTCTCTTTTTCTCTGCCCTCCTCACACTCACACACACACACACACACACACACACACACACACACACACACACACACACACACACACACACACACACATACCCCTTTTCAGGTCATTGAATGTTACTAACTTCACATGCATTCACTGAAAATTGAACCCATAATGGGGACTGTAGTACAGGTGCATAATTGTGTAATTCTGCATCCGAAAGTGCAAATATGTACATGCATGCTTCTCTATATGAGACACTGTAAGTGTGCGTGTGTGTGCGCATGTATGAATGCGCAGGATCGGAAAGTTATTCTAGTGGAATGTGTTCTCATTAGAACCCATCAGAATCTGTCCACCTCGTTGGACAAGGTTCTCTGAGATGGAAAGTGGGCAAGCAGGATAGAAGGAGGGAGCAGGACAAGAGAAGAGAAAGCATTTATCAGAAAAGAGAGAAGAATGAGGAGAGACGGCTTGAGGAAAGATGGCAAGGCGAGGATTTTTCTCTGACACCTTGTCATTCGATATTACCGTTGTTATTATAATCTGTAGCTGCATCAGAGCGGAGCCGTTGCATTACTCAGAGAATGGACCTGGCTATGTCAACTAATACTGCACTTCCCCTTGGTAATACCTGGCTTCCTTTACACTGCGCTTGATTGATCATATAACAGCCTTCTTAATTGCTTTTTCAGTTGATGTGATTATCCACTTAAAATCCACTTACTGGAGATCATCATTGTCATCATTTTAAATTTGTCTCTATAGGACCTACAGTATGAACTGTTAGTGTCAGTATGAAATGTCAGGGGATACAGAATGAGGAAAAAAAAAAACAGCTGGTAAAACTTAAAGCCAAAATAAAATGAAACCAAACAAAATCAGAATAACAATAAACACATATTAGAAATGAAAGAAGAGGACTGGAATATACAAGATGATACTGTGCTAAAATGAGTTCATCCTGAGCTGTAATTTGGGGCTAGACCTCATTGAGCCTTAAAAGACTAGCCTTGCAAATCCAGCTCAAATCTCAGGAGCTCAGTTTTTGCTACAAGATTTTAGTTTAGAAAGCCACTGAGAGTCATTTGATTTGGGCAGGTGAACCTGCCCCATCAGCAGACATGGAGAGAGGATTAGATGATGATGACTTTCCAGTCTTCGAAACTTCTGAATCTTATCAACAATTACAGTGGATGCTGCAGAAGCAAGATTCTGCAACTGCAAGGCCAATTTTACTGGATACTTTATGAAGACTTAATTGACTGTTACCAAAACAGTCACAATGTTTTCCCGTGTTTGTCCATGTTTTAAAATCTTTTCCATATCAAGTATCAAGACGCAGGACTTGAAATTGGTGCTGATTGTATCTGTAGGAAACCGGATTGAGTCTGTATTTAGTTCTGAACTACCCCTTGATTTTTTTCCAGATTTTGTTGTGAGCTTAAGATGGGATATTCCTAAAACTGTACAGAATGGAGTTTGTTTTAGCCTTAAATATACTAGTTAAATCACTAAGAGGAAGCTAATAGGGTACAACAAGTGGCCTGGCTTAAACTTGGGGGAATGCCAGAATTGAACTGCACCAGGGTCCTGGAGGTGTTAGAGCAGTTAAAAGCAGTGTAAGTGAACCCTGACCCAAATCATCAGTGTCAAAACAACAGTGTCAGAAGCATCAAAAAGTAAAACTGGTCAGTCACCTCTTTCAGCGGCAGGGAGAAGGTTTAGACACACCCACGGGAACTGTTATACACCTTAAACATGCTCCCATTATCCAATGCTAGATAAAATAGATTCAATTAGGATTCAACTTTATGGTTATTACACAGAGTAAAAGCCACCACTTGTGCTGGACAGCCTCAATGGCAGGGAGTGGAGTACCAGTGATGCATTGGGCAGTTTTCACCACTCTCTGCAGTGCTTTCCGGTCCAAGACAGAGCAGTTGCCATACCAAACTGTTATGCTGTTGGTAAGGATGCTTTTGATGGTGCAGTGGTAGAAGTTCACCAGAATCTGAGGAGACGGATGGCCTTTTTTCAGTCTCCTCATGAAGGAGAGACACAGGTGTGCCTTCTTGACCAGGGTTGAAGTGTTGAGGGAACACCCAGAAACTTAAAGCTGGTGATACGCTCAACCTCCTCCCTGTAGGCCGAGTCATTGTTGTTGTTGTTGATGAGGCCAACCACGTTTTTTTTTTTGTGTCGTCTGCAAACTTGATAATGGTATTGGAACCATGTACAGGCATGCAGTCATAGGTGAAAAGGGAGTAGAGGAGAGGACATAGTACACAGCTCTGTGAGACGCCAGTGTTCAGGGTGAGGGTTGAGGAGGTGTGGTTGTCTAACTTAACATACTGGGGTCTGTTGGTTAGGGAGTCCAGTATCCTGCTGCAGAGGGAGGTTTTGATGCCAAGGTCACAGAGTTTGGTGATCAGTTTGGAGGGGATGATGGTGTTGAATGCTGAACTGAAGTCGATGAACGGCATTCTCACATAGGTGGTGCTGTTCTCCAGATTGGTGATGGCATCCTCCGTACACCTGCTGTGGCAGTAGGTGAATTGTGTGGGTGTTAGGTTTTGAGATGAGTTCGGACCAGCCTCTCAAAACACTTCATGATGGTGGGGGTGAGTGCAACAGGGCAAAAGTAATTTAGGCGTTGTGTTTTGGCACCAGCATACTGGTAAATGAGGTTCCAATATATTGCATGGAAAACACTGATTAACCATACTTACATTATTTAGTCATACTGAGTACATTACATAGTAAGTACAATGATTTAATGAGACTTTAAGCTAATTACATAAAGTAGTTATTATCAATCACAATCAAGTCATTAGCCAAGAGTTTGCCAGTGATCTAGCAATAAAAAGCCATAATCTTGACTCATATGGAGTTGCATTTAGTGTATTGCCAGTGGAGAATTAAACTGTTGCTTTTGCTTGTCTCCCTCTTTGAGTTTAACCTATATTCTGCAACATTAACCCTTTGATCTGCACATGCCTGATGGGTAACATGATGAATCTGGGGATTACACATTAAAAACTGCAGCACAACATCTGTTCAACTGTCTCACTTATGTACACACACACACACACACACACACACACACACAGCCATACTCTCTTCATTGATATTGAGTCTTGCCATGTCTGTCTTTCACTGTCTATCTTTTCATCACTCCATACATACAGTAGGTAGCATAGTCAAAATATGTGCGTGTATATGTGTGAGTGACCGAGTTTGTGGGTTTGTCAGAGCGTGCATGTACGTACATGTGCGTATGCACAAATCCCTTTGTGTCATAATGAATGTTGGAAATTTAGCCACCAGCTCATGTGGAAGAGTGCTGTGGAAAAGGGCATTGTGCCGCAGCTAAGACAAATGTTGTTATTACTCTCAGCCTTTGCATTCAATTTGTTTTTTAAGCCGCTTGAATACCCCATTTACAGCCCAAGATTAAGTGAATTAATCTTTGGGCTACTTCCATTGAAGAAACACTCACAGAGGAATAGCACAGAGGCAGAATGGGAACATACTGTAGCCAGTCAGTCACTTGGAAAACATAACCTGTGTATTTCTGTGTGTGTATCTCTATTTCAGTATACAGTATATAGTGAAGCTACAATATATGCGTGTGCGTGTCCTGTCTGTGTGCATAACCTGGTCTGTGTTTGTGTTTGTGGGAGTATCGGGCAGAAGAAATGTAACTGAGAGGGCAAACAGGAGATGTCTTCCTTGTTAAATACATTTCTGCTAAAATCACACCACTGCTTCCAATAGACTTGGCTTAGTAAGAAATAGATCTCTGAGTGCGTGTATGTGTGTGCATGTATTTTTGGATCTGTTGCTCTGTGGAGTAAGTGGACAAATATTCATTGTGTTCCCTGGGTGTGCTTGAATGAACGTGTGTGTGTGTGTGTAAGGAACTGGATTTGAGTGTGCAGAAAGATGTGTGTATTTCTCTATGCGTGGTTGCATGCATTGTGCGCACATGTTCTTGTGGAGTGTTTGTGTGCGTGTGTGTGGACACACTCAGCCAGGAGGAAACAGTGGTTAAAGGGCACAGTAATTGGGATGTCAGACAGGCCTGGTCTCTTGCAGAGTCTTGGAACAACCTCTAGCAGGATTGCCAGGAACACTAGGATTCACACAGTAGTGTGTGTGTGTGTGTGTGTGTGTGTGTGTGTGTACATGCTTTTGTTTATTTTTGGCGCCAATCCTGATCCGAGTCCTTTAATACTGGGTGTCTACCGATACAGAGTCTGATCCGATACTTAGATTGATCTAAATGTTGATTGAATATGTATCTGACACATTGAAATAAAAAGTGTAGCCTTCTAAATTTGGCATACCTTATTTTTCATGAGCTTCTTGATCCAAATACTGACGGTCCTGATTCAGAAGTATAAAGTTAAGCTTAAATTATTTATTTGATAAGGAAAGTTTAACTGGAAGAATGTGACTCCTAAAACTGACGTGACACGATCAGCTAGAGAAGACATATGACTGTTGGAGTTATTGGGACTACAAAAAACACTCAGACCACTCGCGGTTGTACAGTAGCATTACAGAGTGATGCTTCTTTTACCTAAGACTCGTTTCAGGTCACTACATTCACTCACTGGCCACTTTATTAGGTACACGTGTTCAACTGCTCGTTAATGTAAATATCTAATCAGCCAATCACATGGCAGCAACTCAGTGCATGTAGACATGGTCAAGACGACCTGCTGAAGTTCAAACTGAGCACTGGAATGGGGAAGAGAGGTGATTTAAGTGACTTTGAACGTGGCATGGTTGTTGGTGCCAGACGGGCTGGTTGGAGTATTTCAGGA